>JAVQJX010186585.1:0-26369 GCA_036025115.1 Ambassis agassizii
ATCACCCTAGATTCAAGCAGTCCCCACTATTCAAATTTAGAGCATGAACAGAATGCATTATCTGAAAACCCAAACACTGCAAAACACTACTCATTCTTTGAAGAGTAAACCATAATCTGAACATCAAACACAATTCCACAAATCCAATCTTTGCAGCCAACATTGACATTCTGTGCTCACCATGTAAGAAGCTGCTGCTTGACGCAATGGTGACATTTCTCTAATAAGATCATCCTGAAGGAGCCTGTTAGTAGAAATAGGTGGCAGCCTTGACTCCAGGCTACCCTGTCCTGAGGCAGCGGCAGAAGGCAGTGCAAGTCCTAGACTCTCTCCAAGGCTGTCCCTCCTGCTGCTGCTTCTATCTGGAGCCCTTGTGGAGAGAGATGCCAAGAGCTCAGAGTTCTTCAGGGACCCCAGTGGCTCCTTGCAGGCTTGGTTTGCAATCTTAGTAATGTCTCTTGCTTCTCTCTTGGAGATGAGCTCTGGCCTCTTGCCAGGGGACTCTATTTTCACACCACGAAGACATGGTGGATGAGTTAAAAAGGTGGTTGAAGGGTGAGATGTGTTGCCTGGCTTCACTGAAGATTGTGCTTGAAAGTTAGGCTGTAAACAGGAGAGTGTGGAATCAAAAGGCTGACACAGCAGTCTGGTTGAAGCTGATGATGATGTGGGGGCAGGTAAAGGAGAGGGAGGGCTGATGTGAAATGATGTGCCAAGCTGTGTCCCGTCAGTTCTGCTGGTGAGTGTATCACCAGTCCCAAGTACCCATGGATTAACTGGAGATGGCGAGTGTGGCAGCTGATGCTGAGCTCCAAACTCAAGGGACTGCCGACCACCCTCTGGCTGGGTGGACACATCTAGACTCAGAGGGTCTGACAGTTCACCAAATGGTCCTCCAGACTGTGTTGGTGTGACCAACCCAACGGCTTCCTCTAATAAACCCAGCCCGAGTGCATCCCCTGCTGGCTCAACCGGGTCAAAGCTGGCTTCAGATGGCCCTCTTGTACACAGAGGCGGGAGCTGGGGGTACACGCAGTCCCTCATCAGCCGGGAGCTGCCGATGTCCAAGCGGGATACTTTAGGAGGGGGACGGATCTTTGCAAATGGTGGGCACATCTCCCATGGCTCTTCCTCCTCAAGCATATAACAAGAAGGCGAAGGGAAAGAGGGAGGGGGCCGCCTTGGGATGGACAAATGGGCAGGGGTCACTGTAGAAGATGGCAGAGAGGGGTCTGCGGATTCCTGGTCTACAATTGGAGGTAGTGGGGCATTTGACTGCCGAGGCTGGTTGATTTGTTGGAGTGAGCGGAAGAGGCGGTGATGGTGGCGAGCACTGGAAGTTCCGAGAGAGCTGCTGCAGGGATGTGGGCTAACGGGGGCCCGTGGCTTTACCTTTGCCGACTTCTGGTGGACAAAAGCAGCCAAATTATACCAAAAGTGTCTCCAAAATATGCAAATATTATGCAAATAATTAAATAACTCTCATCAGTAACTTTATGCTGCTGGTATACATACTATGAACATGAATAAATGCAGATACAGTTTTATGTAATTGAAAGCTCTATATATTATGCCAAATGGTTGCAGACTTCCATTCGCAGTATCTGATAAACAGACAGCATGATTTTAACTGATAATAATATTCAATATAATGTTGTTTAACTCAAAAATACACTCAGTGCAGCAGAACTACACTCAAGTATTGAAGCCGAGGCATTTTCTGATAAAAAAAACAAAGATTAAATTACATTTAAAAAAGGTTAAAGCTATGTTGGCATTTCGACAATTAAACATTTTAATGGGTTTCTTTTATCCCAGTGACATCCCACCTTCTTGCTGAGGTTCATGTCCTCCATCTTGGCTTTGAGCAACTTCATTTTAAACATGGTAACAGAGTTCTCAAGATTCTGTTGTGCAGCTGCAGAACTCTCACCATCCTCTTCTTCTCCATACACATTGTACAATGAGCCACCACTGGAAAATGTGACAGGACAAAATGCTCTTCCCATCAGTGATCTCACAGGGTTGAGAAACAAAACAGCAGTTTCATTCCTTGGGTGGTGGGTGTGCTCACTGCAATTATCACTAAGAACATTATCTCAACTGAAGCAATTCACAAACATCACAGGCACTATTGTCTTGACATGTCTGATGGTTTACAGTCACAAGTATGAGCAAATCCTTTGTCCAATTATTAATGTGACAATATCCCTACCTCAGAGATTCAGATAGCGGAGTCAGGGTACCATCTCCCCTATCAACCACTCGAAAGAAGTTGAGCTGGTCCCCTTCGCGATAGACCACAAATGTGACTTGCTTGTTAGACAGATTTTTCTCCCATCCATCCTCCTTTGTGCCCTCCATCAAATCAGCCTCTTCTTTGACCGGATCCTCCATGGTTACTGACAAACAAGGAACCAGGAATCAACAAATTTTCATTTGCATTTAATGTATTATGATAAAAACTATCAAATCCATAGAAAACTAATATTACCTCTCCTGGTGTTAATTGGACCTCCCCTCATTGCTAAGACCAGTTTCAAAGTGCAGCCTTCTGCAATGCTACAAACAAACTGAATGAAAGTCATACCACAGGAAACACAGCCCTCACAGTAATCCGTTGCAAACAAATACAATAAGAGGAAAAAGGACCTAGGAACATATTTACAGTTACGGCAGACTGCTTTACTTATGAGGAAATCTATGAAGTCAAGTAAACAGCACTCCAAGAGACAGGATGATTTTCAGATGAACTTAAGTACAGCACTGGGAATTCCTTTGGAACATTTGGTTAATATGAGCAGCTGTTTCACTGCCTCCTCTGCATCTAAAACTTCAAAAAGCCTGCTGCAGTCAGTGATAGGAGAGCCAAGCAAGATCTCACCAGAGGCTGTTCAAGTGGAAAATTAAGTGACAAGCATTCATAACAATACCACCATCTGCAGCCAGCAGAGCACTGCAGGCTTGAGTGCTGTATCTAATAAACTGACAACTCAAGTGGAGGAGCAACTTCTCTAAATGTGACCAGTATGTCACTTGCCTAATCTACATGTTGAACTAGATCAAGAGTGAGTCACCAACACTGCCACAGCAGGAAAGCTTTTAAAGTGCACTTACAGACTATCCCAAATGTATATTTATGTTCTCAAACACTGCATGCAACTGCTCTAATCAGCTTTACTGTCTGTGATATACTGCCTGCATCAGTAATCTCATGGAAAAGAAAAAAAGATCTGAATCAACTGCTTTACCCATAGTCATGTAGACAATGTTCATCATCCAGCTCCACATTGTTCCAGATGAGGTGCTGCTGGGCAACAGGAATACCTTTAAACAGAGTCAGAGAGAGGGTAGGAGAGAAAACAGCAAGAGTTGTCATGAATCAATACACATTTCATGGACTACATGCACTAATTTGACTGACAAGACTGGAGAAGCATACATGCACACCCACACAAACACACACCACTAAGGGAGATTAATGTCTGCCCCCTAAAGACAGAACTATGTAACTGCTAAAAATGTACAAATCATAGGACAGATACTATGAAAATCTTTAAAGAAAAACGCTCCTGTACAAAAAAAATCCTCACCATACAGGTTGATTAAAACACAGAAGGTCAGTTTATTGCCTCTATTATTGCGAATGAGACCTAAATAAATCTCCAGTAAAGAGACGGCTGCCTAATGAATACTAAGCCCCTAGAGTCACTGCTAGGAATGAGAAAGAGTGTATGCGAAGTCAGGAAGCTCTCTGTGCCCACAGTCAATGAACTTTCTGACCTGGGGCTTGAGGTGAGCCATCGTTAGTGAGTGAGCGCACGTCTCTTCATTGCAGAGAGGTATGCTCCGTCACAAACGTACAGGTTTGGCTGATGGACCTCATCACACACGAATCACAGAGAGGCCTCTCTGGCCAAAATGAAAAAAGCAGCAGGGAGGGAGGCAGACACAGACTCAACTTCGTCTACAACAAAGGAAGCTTAACCCACAGCTAAGGTCCAATTAAATTCAAATTAACTCTAGCTTATGTGGTCAGGCTCAGTTCTCTGTAATGTTTTTATATCTTGATATAATTTGGATTTCTATAGTTTTGCCGTTTCATGCTGCCTCCACAGCCTCCCCCAGGAGAATAAAAATCAGGAGAGATACAGAGTACAGACTAAATTTTTAATCTTTTCCAATAGATAAAAGATCAGATTTCAGATGAAACCTGGTAATCCAACTAAAAACTTACTGAGTCGAATAGTGAAAACAAAATTAAGTTCAAGCCCTCTAAACTTGGATCCTTGAGTTTTCTCGCTGTTTGTTTTTCTTTCTCTCTTTTTGATTTACGTTGAGGCTTAAAAGCACAAACAACAAAACACTGAAAACACAGTACCTCCACAGCCAAATTATAAACAGTAGGATACCTTATGAGACATCTTGGTATGGTCTGACAGATAAATAATATGACAAAAAGCCTTCAAATAACCCGCACTTTATTTCCTCAGTCAGGAAATAATCTGGAATAATCTGAAATATGCATGTATTAGACTAAAACATGCAAACTATGCATTGGTGAGCTTTGTACCTTCAAGTCTTTGGATCTTCGCTTTGACTGAAATGACAGCCTCAAAGGGCAACACACGCAGTTCAAAGCAGGTCCCTGTCAGGGTCTCTATGAAGAGCTCCATAGTGTCATAGAAAGGAAGCTTGTACTGAAAAGCTCCCACGCTGTCGTCATTAAAGAATGGAGGCTCCTTCCGGTTAGTCATTTTGGCAGGTGGGGAGAGAGACTTTAGGAAGATGGTGAAAATGGGGGGCCAGCCCAAGATGATGGAGAGAGTGACTGCTCACTGGACTCACTACTGTCACACATCATGCAGGATGACCACAGCTGTGAAAGAATACAAAATACAATGGAGAAGGTTTGGTTAGTTAAACTATATTATATCAAACCTCTGCAAGCCACATAAAGCTTTTATAAAAGCCCCTACAGGATATATGGAATAACCCACAGGTGGCCGTCTGCGCCAAGCACAAATTTAGACCTGTCAAAAGAAAACACAAATTCTGATTTTTAGATGGGCACTGAAACATATGTGATATACAAGGGGTTGTCTGATCACTATCCTTAAATATCACGAAACTTCTGAATTGATGGGTTTGTTCTGATATAAGAGCTGTGGATGCATGTTAACCTCTTCATTGTAATGAGTTTGAGATAAATTCTGAATGAATGGATAGACAAAAGTCTACTCCTCTGCAATGCTCACTGGTTAGAAACCACTGACAGGTTATCTGTGGCAGCAGACACGTGCAACCCTCTCATGAAACATTCAGTGCAGCATTAAAGGCTCTGGCCAAAATTCAAGAAGATCAGGTTTGTTACATAAGCCCATCAGGGGTATGAGGTGTCCTGTGGCTGACCACAGTCTTTGATGGATCATTGCTCTCTGTGTCACTTGACTTGAACATATGACATGATGTTAATTTGGGAGAAGCAAGTTCCACCAGTGCAGATTTTCTTCCTCATCAAATACAGGGCACATTAAAAATGCGTATAGAATGATAAATGATGACACAGTTTCTGTTGCAAACGATAACATAGTTTTTCATGGTATGGAGCCGACACTGATAGCACAACATCAATGTTAATAGACGAGGCCTGAAGTGTACCCCTTTCAGAATAAGGGGCTGCCTGAAGAGAGCATTACCTGGAGAAAATGGTTAGTCTATAATATCATAGACACACTATACACTATGTATAATTTGCCCGTAGCTGTATTTAACCGTATATGAAACTGCGCTTGAACACAACAACACAACAGAAGCCATGTCGGTGAGAACATCATGAACTAGGTTAGCTAAGCTGCTTGACAACGAAGATGAATGGAGCTGCACATCGTTTCAGCGGCTAACACTAGCAGAAAAAAGGTCACACAAAGCACTTTTTAAAACAAACCGTTTTGGCAACACAGTTTTAAAACAAAAATGTTTTTATACTTGTTCAAACTCACTTACCAGTTTCTTTTCCAGTAACACGGTAGGGAAGCTTGTCTTAAGCGACGCTGCTAACGTTAGCTTTCGTTGCCATGTTAGCCAACAACTCAAACAATGGCTACCGTTCTCTGTGGTCGGCTAGCAGGCTGCTAGGCTACATCCCTGAGCTTCAGCTGTGTCCGTCATGTGCGGCAGTCGAACGGAACAGTATCTTCTGAACTATGCAGCAACTCGTCACGATTAGCCGTTAAAACTACTTTCAGAAAAAACTATGTAGCCGACGGCCGTCAGTCGCCGTGCCCCCCCACCCCTGCCTGGGGACATCGTACCTGTCAAAGACGGCAGAACAACACCTTTGTGACTTCCATTTGATTGACAGACAAAAGAACCAATTGAGGAAAGGGCAAAGTGGGCGGGACTTTTTTCTGTCAAAATGGACAGAAAAAGCTCATATTATAATAAATTTTCAAAGCCTGTTATTAGCCCTAGTTTTAAAATCAGCCAAATATGTGTTAATGTTTTAATTTAATAAATATATTTGACAAATTAAAAAAAATCAAATGTTAAAAGCACAGCATGATTAAAAAAAAACATTATGAATCAATTATCCATTGATTTTTCCATTACAAAACTAGAGAAAGTTGATAATCATGTTCTCTTTGTTATGAGTGGGTTTCCTGCATCACACAATGATCAATATGCAAGTGCAGACAGAAACAACATGACATTAGAAATAATCACACACATTTCAGATAGCATAAAATATGTTTCTTTTTAGTTATTAAAAATGATTTTTCTTCTTCATCACAGCCAAAGTTAAGAAATGGATGAATCTCTTAATATAAATCATAAAAACATTGTCAAAATGACTAAGACTGTAAGTAAACACAGTGATTCTCATAAAACATGATATGGCACAAACCCAAACACATGGAATCTCACATGGCAAAGCCAAATGATACAAAACAAACAAAACTATTTATTGTTTAATTTCTACAGGCTTTGAGGCTAAGCATATTATGGTATGCTTATAAAGTGCTATCATGTAATAATGATTAACAGTATATGGTGATTATGATGTCAAAATGATTTTAGAAAGATGAGATCATTTTTCATTTGCCTGCCAAAAATAAGCCACAGTATTTATATGAATTTATATGAATAAATACTCTATCAACAGTGTATCTGATATCTTTCAGGAATTCAAATGACAAAACAATGAATCCACAAATGTACAGGTACCACAGTTCAGATCCCGCCTAGAGCATTAAGCGGATCATCAAATATGTTGCTTGTATCTGTTGCTGCACTGATCTCCTGGGATGAGGCTGTTTTCTTAGGGGGAGCCTTTGTCACTGGTTTTACTGGGCTTGGTGAGAAAATGTCATCTTTAAAAGAACAGACAGGTGTAATTATTATATTGCTCAAAAATACACATAAAAGAGCAAATGGCATCTCGAGGGCATGTATTGTTGCTTACCCATGTCATCATCAAATATTGACTTGGTCTCTCCTTTTGTCTTGGCCTTCTGTTTTGGTTTTAAAGTGTCTGTCAGGTCTGCAAAAATGTCTATGTTATCATCAAACAAGCTGGCCTCAATGGTCTTCTCTTTGTGCTTCTTGTGAACTTTAGGCACAGTGGCTACTTCATCCTAAAAAGAAAGAAATCCAGCCAATAAGGGAAATAACTGGCACAGATGGTAATAGTGATGGTATGTCTACAAATATGAAGAAAAGGTACCTGAAAGATGTCCTTCGTAAAACTACTGCTGTTCTTGATTTCTTTACCACTTGTGGATGTAGGAGTGGAACTATTGCTCAATCCAAAAATGTCCTCGTCATCGTCTTCCAAAAATGACGAGGGCTTGGCTTTCTTTGTGGTTGACCTTGGTTTAACCTTCTGAAAAAAGTCATCGGTGTTGTCATCAAAAATGGACGGGAGTGAGCTTTTGTCTTTCTTTGATCCCTCTTTGCTACTGGCCTGAGGATGCGTTGTCTTGGTGGTTTGTCTGGTGTTAGGTGTCTTAGTGACTGAGGTTGCTCCAAACAGACTGTCAGAGCCAAATAGGTCATCTTCATCAGAAGACAACAGCGTCTTGGTACTGCTGCTGTCCTTACTAGTGTCTTTCTTTCCAGCTTTTGTTGATACTGGCAGCGTCAGTTCAGAGGGTCTGGAGGAGATTTGGGTGGTTGAAGGTTGAGAATGTGCAGAGGCAGGGAAGGCTGTGGGTGCAGTGGAGTTAGGTAGTGTTGGACTGGGGAGTGTGGTGCTGGACTTGTCTGGAAAAGATAGGTCTAAACTAGACAAACTTGGCTTTGGCCCTGCAGCATCTTTACGTTGTGTCTGTTCTTTATCCTCCATAGATCTCCGGGCTGCTTGTTGCCTTGCTGCTCTAGACTGGGGTCTCCGAAGTGCAGAACCTCTAGCACGATTCTGAATGACAGAAGATTTTTGCCAACAATATCACAGCAGTAATCCAAAAAATGTGAACAGCTACACAATATATAACAAGAATGGTAATGAGTCTAGCTTTAACTGGGATTTCTAAGCTGCTCTTCAAAAAAACTATGGGTGAATTCAGTGAAAGTCCATCCAAATTCCATAATGTGTAGTCTGAACTCACAGAAATGTGCAAGGTATCAAAAACCCACCTTGTGTGCACTGTGTAGAGTTGAGACCTGGACAGGAGAATCAAAGCTGATTCCTGCCACACTGTCTGTCTGCGCTCCAACAGGAGTTGTGACAGGGCTGGGGCTCAGGCTGGAGCTGGACACCCCAGAGGAGGAACTAGGAGCAGCACCAGGGAGCAACGCAGCAGGGTTAATCATCAGACTGGCCTGGACACAAAAACAATAAAAATGACACAATTGCAATTGAATTCAATTAAATTGAGTTATAATGGAGCACAAAAAGTATTTAAGAGGAATATCAAACATAAAGCTACACATCTTCAGCATGAGAAACTGTGGATAAAAATGATGCTAGAGCAAAATGGAAGAGTAACAACCAGTAAGACAGAAAGATAGAGAAATTGTTCCACTCTAGTAAATCAATGTGAAAACAGATCATTGTGTTTATTTTTGATAGGTGTGCTGCTGTCAGACAAGATGCAATATGGAAGCCCAGACAGGAAAAAAAAAAACAGAGAAATGTTTAAGTGGAAACAGGAAAGTCTTCCTGAAGGAATCAGAATGAAATGTCAGGAATGAAGACTTTTGATTCAATAAAAATAATAAAAAAAAAATATTACTTGGAGTTTCCCAATCCTTGTTGAGGAATCTTTAGGTTTTACAGGGCTTGTTGCAGGTTTCTGTGTGGTCAAATAATAGCATCAGAATAGAAACAACACTATCTTTCAAATGGATCACTACAAAAGCATAAAACCAAAAAAAGGCATTCAACAAAAAACATAAAAACAGCAAAAAAAATAAAATAAAAAAAAGACACAATGCATACGTGCATTAATGGCTCAGAAACAAAACACAACATCACACTTAAACTCACCTGACTCTCTGACACAGGTTCTGGACTGGCCAGCGGTGCTCTGTCATTAGGTTTAGTGGGTTTCTCTGCTACTTTCTAAGAGTGAAAATGGAAAAGTTCAGTCATTACACAGCCATTTTCTTTGCTATTCTGGAATCCAGCGTTAATCTGATTGTTCAAAAACTACTACCGGAGCTGGAGGTTTTGGCTTGACAGAGCTGAAGAGGTCATCCTCATCATCATCTGCGAACAGACTTTGTGCTGCTGGCTTCGCTGTGCTGGGCTTTGAGCTCTAGAAATAGAACATAGTAAACCCATTTCCGTGTAGACACAGTGGAAATAAGGGTGTTTCTTTCACTTAAAACCAAGAATATCTAAATATACTGACTGGAGCTTTCCCTGAGGTGGCAAAGAGATCAACGTCTGGATCGTTGTCCTTCTGCTGTGTCTGACTGAACAGCAGCTCTTCATCCTGGAATACACCTGTGCTCTTTGCCTGCACCCTCTCCTCTGCAGGCTGTATGAAAATACAGATGCACATTTGAAGAAATAGGACACCAATCACACAAACAAACATACATAAAGCTTCCTGTTCTTAGGTGTGGTGTATAGCAGACAGACCTTCACTGATTTTCCTGATGCAGGTTTACTGGGTGTGAATATTGGATCATTCCAGTCTGATTCATCTTCCTCCTCATCATCATCAAACAGACTGACAGTGTTTGTTTTGACTTTCTCTTCCTTCTTAATATTTGGCGGTGGACTGTCCTTAGAGAGGAAGATATCATCTTTCTCCGTTTCATCCAGTGGGTTCTTTGTCTGATTGTTGGCAAAAATATCAATGCCTCCAAACAGACTGACTGCTCCAGCAGGTTTCTTTTTAATTTCACTGCTCTCTGGCATTTTCGGGAGTAGTTCAGGTGCCTTTGTGGGAGGTTTCTCCTGCTCTGAAGCCTTGTCCTCTGCTGCTGTCCTAGAAATTGATATCTCCTCAGACTTCTCTGACCGTGAGGGCGAACTAGAGGCCATATCAGGTGTCTGAAGAGAGGAGAGGCATTACAAAATGTATCTCAGTGTAATTACATGTTCTTGGTTTAACAGAAATATCTTCATAGCCCTCTGGAGACCAGTGAAATTCTGTGACTCCTTAAAGCTGGAGAGAAACTTTAAATTAAATGAAAATATCACACTCACTTTAGCTGGGGCGGTGGTGTTTGTGGAAACAGTAGGTTTGATGCCAAAGAGGAATCCTTTATCTTCATCGTCATCACCCTCATCCTCAAATAAAAGAGCAACCCTCTGAGGCTTCTTCTGGCTATGTGAAGAGCAACAACAGAGTGAGAGAAAATGTCTTGGCTAATAAATCAGCATGGAATAGTAATTAAAGATGAATACCTTGACACTGTTGTTGGTGCAAACAAGTCATCCTCATCATCATCATTGTTAAACAGGCTGCTCTTTTGTGATGCTTTAGCACTAGGGAGACTGGATGGAGCACTGGCACTTGGTTTCATCCCTCCTGTCTTGGTGTCTGGCTGGGTGGCACTGCTTTTTGAACTCATCCACTGGTCCTGTTGTTCCAATATTATATCGGGATCAGATTGTATATACGGGAAAACACGGCTAACATGACTTTTTATTCTCATACCTCATCATCGCTGAAGAGGGAGCTGGATGGTGTCTTACTGGGTTGTGGGGTGGAGGCTTTAACTTGATTAGGTTTAGATTTAACTGCAGATGCAAACAGATCCTGCAAAGTGTAGAAACAGTTTACAGTGACATACTCTCAACAAAAACAATTCACACATTCACATTTGTGGATGCATTTACCTCCTCTTCCTCATCATCAAACAAAGACAAAGGGGCCTTGCTGGATTTGGCCTGGGTTGTAGGTTCAGGCTTGGATTGGCTTTTAACAATAGCTGGAAATACCTGTGGAAGGAAGACACACGCATAATGTTATTAAAAAGCGTTCACCCTGTTGCAAACCCTGTTGTATTGACGTCTTACTTGAGTGTCCTCGTCATCAGAGAACAGGCCTCTGGTTTGGGGTTTCTGACTCTGCTTTACAGCAGGAGCAGGGTCGTTCTGAAATACACAGGGACACAAACATTACACATCAATATCTGTCTAAATTCTTTCAGCACTTGAATATGCTGTTGTTTGTGTATTTATTTAAAATAATCCATGCCAGGATAAATGAGTTTAAGAGTGATTAAATAAGCAGCTGCAGCTGTGTCTGCCTACAAAAAGTTAGCAGAGCATTAGAACGCAACAACACACTGATTTTGATTTGGTCAAGACATTGTTTGAATTCTATTCAGACCTCCTCAGACTTTTCCGACTCTTCACTGGTGGATGGCTGACGTCTTCTCAGGCCCTCACTCAGCAAGTTTTTAGTCCCTGGACCAAACATGGAGATGGCTCCCGCTGGCATCTGAACATAATTGTCAACAAAAGGGAAGCATGAAGGAACATAGTGAGCCATTAAGTTCAGCTTGAAAAAGTGTTCCCCATTTCGTTCTACCTTATGCACAAACATCACCTTTTGTTTTAATTACCTTTTTCTCGGGTGGTTTAACCTCCTCTGCCTCCTTCTTGCTCTGAGTTGGAGTTGGTGCACTGTACTTGTCACTGAATATGTCACCATCCTCATCGTCATCGAAAAGGTCGACAGCTTTCTTGGTTTTAGGTTTTTCCTGTCCAGCTGAAAAAAAAATGAAACGCCCTTAGGAGTGAGGATCCCATCCCAAAATGGGCTGTCGTAGTACGGTGTCTATTTTTCATCGACTTACCAGAGTCAGACTTTTTCAGGCTCTTACTACTGAAGAAGTCATCATCCTCCTCCTCATCATCAAACAGCCCACCTCCTCCTCCTCCTGCAGAAACGGGTTTGGGTGCTGGAGCGGTCTTCAGAGCTGGAGTCCCGTTCTCCTTGCATTCCTCCGAATCAGAGTCTTTCCTTGAACTGAACAGGCTGTTATCTGCGGGGAAAATTGATCTTAGTCTGAGAAAGAAAAACTGATATGAGTTTTCATAGAAGGAACTATTCCTACCTGGGAATATTGAAACAGCACCTGCTGGAATCTTCTTCCCAGGTTTGCTTGATTCTTGGACGGAAAGGAAAATGGATGCATCATTCATTTTGTAGTCCTTTTGTTTTTAAATGTCTATACATAATTATGTGTCTTACCTTCAGTTTGAGGTGTGCTTTTAACACTTTCATTCACTGTTTTTCTCTCTTCAGACACGGGACGTTTGGGTGCATCAGAGAAAAGATCACCCTGAAGGGCATATCATAAAACAGCACAAATTATAATTCAGTCTGCCAGATATTGTGGTATGTTATAGGAGCTATGAAATGATGATCTACCTCATCATCGTCATCAAACAAGCCTCTCCCTCCACTGAACAGGCCACTTTTCCCTCCAAATGGGGAGAAGTCATCATCACCCATCTTGGGTGGCTTGAACATATCATCGCTGTCCTCTTCTGCTGCTGTAACAATTTACATTAAGAAGATTGAACAGTATGTGTAAAACAAGGGCTCTGCTGTGGAAATAAGTTATGGAGAATTTAACAATGATGACGAATGAGGGAGTGTCCTACCCTGTGGCTTCGCAGGCTTTGTTTCTTTTCTGCTTTTATTTTTCTTCTTTGATGTCAGTGCTTTGAAGACACGACACAACAAAAAGAAAAGATCGAAAAGCATGCACATGCAGTGATGGTACTCATCTCAACCTGAACATTATACGAATCTGATGACAGAGAGGTATGAAAACTCAAAGTGGGATAATGTGATAAATCATCAGTTCTTTGATAATGATGGGGACTTACATGCTCGATCTCCCTCAGGTTTATTGGCTGGTTCCCCTTTGATTCTGGCAGCCAGTTCATCAGCAAAGGACGAGGGGCCTGTGTCCTAAAAGTGACAAAAACAACGGGAGATTGCAGCACATTTGTATAATTTCAGATTACAATGAATCACACCTCAGAAATATTTTCTATACACCTCTGGTTTTTGATTTCTTTGCTGTGGACACTGGCTTACCTTTATGTTGTCATCATCATCATCCTTGTCGGTTTCACCAAATATGTCCGAATCCTCATCCTCATCCTCTTCGTCATCGTCATAACTTATCATTGATGACTTCTAGATGAGTGTTAGAGGAGAATTTTTGTTTTTTTTGTTTTTTAAGATCAGCTTTGCAAAACAGGCATGCCTTACCTTTTTAATATTATTGGGACCTTCCTCCTCCTGATTGAAGTCCTCATCTGAGTGCTATAAAACAAAGACATGAATAACTACAAATCCCTTAGAAACTTTGAAAAACACAGAAAGAAGAAAAACGGACTTACTACTGCATCGTTGCCATCTTCACTCTCAATCACACTGTCTCTGTCACTGTCAACTGACATTTCTGAAAAAAAAAAAGAAAAATACACATTCAATGTAGGAAATATTCATAACAATGTCTGAGATCTGTTGGAAGCCCCTTTCCCAGATGAGACACACAATACTAGTCCCTTTGTTAATCTGTAATAACAGACTTACATTCAGTCTTAACTTTTAATAGAGAGAGAGAGCACTAAGGTCTAAATGTAATATTTAACATGAGCAAACGAATACTAGATGTTGCTTTTCCTTTCTTCCCTTTCATAGCCTATTCCTCTCTCTCTACAAACCCTGTCCTCATATTTCTTCTTGGCCAAAAACCCAAATAAATTCTTAGAAATAGATACATTACCATCACTTGATAGATCACCAAGTCCAACGTCATCCTGTTCCATGAAGGCCTGGGAACCAATCAGATATGGAAGTGGCCTGTCCACATAAAGATCCTGAAAGATGATGAAAAAGATGAAATAACCAATTCAGTTACTTTAATGTTAAGATGTACTATCACAAGCTTCTGTAATACACGCAGACAGAGAGCAAACCTTGGGCTCTAGGATGGCTTCTACACGGTCTGTGACCTCCTCGTCCTCTGAGTCAGAGTTTCCTGCTTTGATGTCCAGATGCTCAAAGGCTGACTCCAGCACTCTCAGACCGTAATTAACAGCCTCCTGCATCTTAGGGATTAACTCTGCCTCTTTCTGCTCTCGTGTCTTCTCCTGAAGTTAAAACCCAACACAACAATTAGGGGAACATTCATGACGTAAAGGTTAGGTAAGATGACGTGTTAATTTACCTGCTCAGGATGTTTTTCCGAAGAATCAGCCTTGGGAATAGTCTCTTCTACTTCTTCATCATACACCCTCTGTAACAGGTCAAAAAACCTTTCTGTAACGATCTATAATGCTTTACAACATACTTGATGTGGACAAAAGTATGTGGACACCCAGTAACTGCATGTGTTTGCTGGCCTCCATTTTCTCGATCCTGTGCTGCCCAAGTCTTATAAAGGGTAGTGATGACAGGCATCAGGTGGCCTTGAGGTCAGGACAGGCAAGCTTTTGCACACCAAATTAGGAAGATGATTTTCTTTGAACTTGTTTTTTTTTTTTTTTTAACAAATTCGCAAAGTTATCATCTAATAGACAGCAGAATTAAAGGCTCCATTTACTTTTGGTCACATAGAGCAGCAAGACAAATAGTAACAGAACTGGTTAACATAAGTTGAAAATAAATACGTTACATTTTCTATAAACTGTGTATTGGAGAGCATTAGAAAGTCGTTAAAGACAGAGTGCAAGCAGCTGTCTGTGGCCTTGGTGTCACGGATCAGACTGTCCAACTGCTTTTCGATCTCATGTGTCTTTGACAGCATTCGTTGGGAGAAGTCTTGGAGGAAGAGGAAGAGCTGGAAAACAAGCAGAGTTACCTTAATTACACCAAAGCAGTTGTCAAATAATTAATTTTTAAAGCATTTTCCCCCCCCCCATGTTTCTCTGACTATTAGAGATGTTAAATTACTTTTTTTTTCTTGGCATCTTTCAGCGCTGGAACAATATTTCAGACTTACCCCTGAGTCAGCTGCCAAGGACCAGTTGGCACTGTTCTGCCGCATCTCTTCCAGACTCCAGGGTCGCTCCCAAATCTGAGCATCTTTCTCTGAGTGTTCACTTCTGCTTGGGCCATTTGCTATTCCATCTGGCACCACACTCATCTGCAATCAGACCACTTGTTGTCATATCAGTGTTATTAATAATGCATACAGGCTTTCAAATCCCTGTTGAACCATAAAGGGAAAACATACACTGAGAGAATATCAATATGATTGCCTGTAATGATGCAGGCCACATAGTGTCTGTGAAGGTTCTCAGTCATCCAGGTCATTTTCATTCAAAAGAGCTTATCCAAGCAGCGAAACGTCTTCAAGAAAACTCTACAAGTCCAGATGTCTCGCTTCAACTCTTTTGAACAGGCCAGATAGTATTTGTTTTATTTAGTATGAAGAGCTTTTCTCTTTGAATGGGAAAGCTTGCAGGAAGAAATGACAGTTTAGATGTGCTATGCATGGTGCATGTTTTAGAAGTCCAAACAATAAAGTAAATTAGAAGCAAGTCATGAGGTTACTCCTCATATAGTAAACCACTCCTTAAAGACTGTAACTACAACCATAAAGAGATCACTAACAGATAAAAGGGGACAGTTTCTGGGGACAGTTTCTGTTGGTTAAATTCATTTTTCCACATAGATGAACATGAGCTGAATGGCTGACAGTCTTCACATACATACATGAACCACAATGCCAACAGCTTGTATCCAGAGGCAAAAGGTGCACAGTAAACAGATGCATCAGTTAAAAATAAATAAAGGGTACTGCAATATATTATAATAGCTGTGACCCATCAAATCAACACATAACATAGACTATCTGGAGTTTGGTATTCAGGGATTAACCATCAACAAATAAAACAGCCAGTATGATCGGTTGCCCTCTGGTCAAAGGTCTGCAACTATATCAAACCAGCAACAGCTATTACTTAGTAAACATGGCGTTTAGGTAGTTAAAAGTATCTTCTAAGTGCTTATCATGGGAAGAACGTACATTTCCTCTGACTCCCTGCTGTCAGAGATTAAAGACCCTGATTAGTTTCTAGTATCAGGGAAATTCTGAATCCCATTAACTCCCCAGATGAATCCCGTTTAACTTAGGTTTGCCTAAGTTTTACTGTTACACTGTTACACACAAATCCAGCGCTGCTTTTGCAATGGCGTTAGACATTAGAGGAAAGTAACCTCTTGTGTCCACATAAAGTTGCCTAATTGCCATTTCCTCCAACAAGAATTTGGGTTGTGAAAGAGAAAGCGGGGACTGTTTAGCTAGCAGCTAGCATTACTTAGCTAGCCATTACCAACGGTGGCTACAGCTACTGCAAGCTACACAGAGTGCTATAGCTTGAAGATTTTGAATGCTCCCATGCTTACCTTGAGTACTCCTGACCAAATGCTGTCCAAGACGATCGACTGTGGTCACAAATGACGGGGAAAAATAAGATCGATTATGCAAAATTTGGCCTTTCCCTCATTGGTCTTCTGACAGGTCAGCCATGTTCTGTGTGCAGACAGTCACCTGACTGCAGTTGCTTAGCAACCCAGTCAAAGTGGGGCGGAGTGGAGCAAAGCAAGAGGCGAAGCGAGCGCCGAGCCGTCAGAAAAATGTAGGATTTCTCCTTTTGGTCGGAGTTACATATATTTCAATGTATCAAAAGTTTAGTTGTTTCGTTAGAGTCGTTATATAGATCTTGGCTATTTACACTGAACAAGCGTTATTTGTTTTAACTTAAATGTGAGTGACTGTAAACATTCTACGTAAAATACCTGTCAAGCTTCGTAACATTTACTAATATGCTACATCAATGATTAAAAGGGTCACCGAAGAAACAATCCGACCCTTGCAGTTAGCAGGTCAGCTCTAATAAGATTAAAGCTATATAACTGGAATGAAATCACATGGATTCTTTGTTTGTAATGACAGATCATCAATCTGAGAGGAGCCTACTTGAGACCAACAATGTCACACATATTGCTTTATAATATTACACCTTAAGAGTTCAGATTATGAAACATGAAGCTATTCATTTATAAGTTTATTTTGCAAAGTTTATTTTCTGTATTTTGAACATTTGTTAAAAAAAAATTTAATTATTAAAACATTTCCCAAAAAGGAAACTTGAATGCAAACGTGCAAAAAGTGAAATTTTAACAATAAAACAAACAAAATAATATGCATCTTTACGGAGTCAATATAACAGGCTTTTTATATCTCAAAACAAGTTCAGATGTGACACTAAGAAAATCACTGGTTTATTAATGAATGATATCTGGACACAGTTAACTGCTTCAGCTCAATTTTTTTAAAAGATTCTTCAAGTCACTAGAGTCTTGAAATAGGTAATCTGCTGTAAACGTATTGAAAAACAAGTTATACTGTGGCCAAATTAATCAATGTTCACAACAATGTTCCCGACGCCGTCTCTTGGCTGTCTGTTGGTGCGTCCATAGGCTGCCAGTAATCGTACAGCTGATGCTATAGGAGAGAAAAACAAAAGCACAAAAAAGGTTAGGTTAATTCTAACAGATAAAAAATGACAGAGGTGTCCATGTATGAGCATTCATATACTGTACATTGAGAGGTTTGGTCCTCTGAAGTAGCATCCGCCACTTGGTGTAGATCCTAGCCACCAGATCTTTTACCTGGAGAGAAATAACAAAGACAAAGGTTGTCAAACATGCACTAAACCCACAGGTTTTCTTTTTGAACTGATGCTCACCTTGGTCCGGTAAAGACATTTTTCACTCTCTCTAATGTCACACTTCACGTGTGCTTCCAGCTCATTTGACAGAAATAGCAACTGCTCCTGTGACAAAGGGGAAAAAAAAAAACTTTGACAACGGTTCAATTTAACCCCAACCAACAGATCAGAAATTATAGGGAAAAAAACGTTTACCTTTTGATTAGCTGGGAAGAACTGAAAATTGGTTGCTTCATTAAGCAAAGTCAGAAGGCTGTAGCACATGTAGTAGGACTGGAACATGAGACAAACAGGAAGAAACTTGCATAAGAAAATCAAGTTTAATTCACTCACATTAAAACGAAATCTCAAGGCTTCAGTTTGCTCACCTGTTGATCTGGTGTGGGTGTGTCCTCTTCTTTTTCTTTTTCAGTTTTGCTGGAGGAGCTCACCATTTCCCGGAGGATAAAGGAGGGTTGAATGCGGGAAATGTACGGTCTTAGTTCAGAGAGCTGAGGCAAAGACATCAATTACATTTCATCAATAACTGCATGAAGAAAAGTATCCATATATCAAGTTCTGTCTAGGTTTGGTTTCAAATAAATGAAGTACCTGAAATTCCTTTTCTTTAGGTCTGTAAGTGCAACTTCCATCCAACAATCTGGAGATCATGGATAGGCTCAGATGCCTGCGCAGTTGTCTTTCCAAGCAAATGGCAAAAAAGACTTAATTCCATATTTTGAGACATAAATATTGAAGTGTAATAAAATGTCAAAATACCAACTTACTTGCCACGCGAGTTGATGGGCTGGAGATGGACCAGCAGGCACATGTTGTGGTGATCATCTGTCAAATTTGTTAGAGTCTGGCAGATTCTAGGGAGCTAAAGAGATTTAAAAATGGCACTTTATTAACTACATGCACAGATAAACAGGACAATATTGTGCACATTGCTGACAGCATTGTTAATGGTATTTTATTTATTTATTGCAATACTATGTCAGCAAATAAAAATCACATTTACATGCACTGACCATAGAGCCCCAGTCCCTAAAGTTGTTGACTATTTTACAGTGAATAGGGTACAGATCCTTGCTGCTCAGTAGGGTGAGCCTCATGTCCAGGCTAAGCCTACTGATAACTGTGAGCAGCAACAGCAGCTCCTCGTCACTGTATGCATGAGGGCACAGGCACATACAGTAAGATAGGTACTGCAAACAAGAGCCAAGAGAAACAATGAATAAATCAATCATGAGACCAAATTGATTCAAATTGATCTTTGTTTCCTTCCTGTGTCACACCTTCAATATATTGCTGCAGTTGTGCTCTGGGAAAGGTACCGGTTCTGTGCTGGAGGAGAGACTCTCACTTTTGATATAGACATCGTCCCTGCACAAACGCACAACCAGATTTATGTAATAAATAACTTGATTTTGTGTAATAGGTAAGAAATATATCACAATGCTACTTACAGCAGGTCTCCCTCTGTGAATGGAGGCTGCAGGTCCTCAAAAGGAAAAAGTGTGACAAATGGAACTCCCATATTCATCAGGACCAGTGACACATCAGCTAAACTGGGCACCCATACTTTAAACTGCTTGCTTCCATTTTCCACTGAGGAAGTAAGCACACAGGGGAAAAAAGTGTATCATACACCATGTCAGCACTAACAAGAACCTTATGAGTGTGTTGAGAGGGTGACTGACCAATCTGATAAGCAGCAGAGCAGGCGATGTCACACAGGGCCTGGAGTATCTTTTCAGATAGGATCCTCTCATTGTGGACTGACATCATCTGACAAGATAAACAATTACTGCCAAAGCTCATCTACAGTATGTGGGCAACAGAACTATGGTCGACATGCTGCATGTGTGTGAGCCGGGTCTACCTTGAAAAGGAAGCGGGTAACTTGAGTTGGACAGGGCAAGCTGTTGTATGCTTCCTGGAACAATCCGATATATACATGCAATTTCAGCTGAGCTGGACTGGACCTAATAAAAAGCAGAGAATGTAAGTGGAGAGGGAGAGCGAAATTAATTATTTAGCAAAACTATCAGTCTAAAGCATTGCTAATGGACAAAAAAAATGCTGCACTGCTCAATATACCTATAGAACAAAGTGGGTGATGCTCTTCACAGCATCCTGCAAAGATTTTTCTGACAAGCAGCTACACAGCTTTAGGTGTCGAACATGCTACAAGCCACAACCTTAATGTGGTCTCCTCTGTGCTTACATTGTCCACAGCAATTCATTTAAACATTGTAACACATAAGAAAGCTACTACAGCAGAACAAAACAGGGAAAGTGGTGGTGGTAGTTCTGTAGATTCTGTGTAAATGTTTATCCTAAAGTTTTTGATCTGTTAATCTCAAAAGGAATCAGCTGCATCAGAGCCGTCAGTCACCTACAAGAAGGGGTCAGAACTGAGTGCATTAAAAAGAACAGGATACAGGGCTCACCAAAGAAGCGTCTTCTGTGCTGTGCCCTGTGGATTGACCATGCATTTCCTGAGCTCCAAAGTCTTCTGGTCAAAGATCTGGCCAAACTTGTCCAGATTGAACACTGCTTCTCCTGGAGGCACCTCTCTGATTGCACTGGACATCAATGAGTAGCGCTGCAGGAATTCCCTGGAAAACAAATTACAACAAAACACTGACTGTAGTTCACCACTAACTTCCATCCAACCCTGTCTGGAAGGTCCTTACTGTTGTTCAGTTGAAATGCCCTCCTCCCGGTTCTGCTGTGCATCCTCATACTCTGCTATCCTCAGCAGGTCCTCCTTACATGCAGTCAGCAGCTGCGCCACAGTATCTTCAGATCTGATGGATAAACGCAGTGCAGGTTATTATGTGCAGAAACAGTAGTATTTATTAAATGTTAAATGGCGTGGAAAACTCTACTTTTTATCTGTGTTTATATCCTTGAGCATCTGGTCAAGATTGTTCTTGTAGATGCCGGATTTTGAGGTAGACGGCAATAGCTGCTGTGAGACAAGCAAGTGGAGACATTTAAGATACAGACTGAGCTTTTTGTATTGTCCAAGTCTTTAACTTTATGTACAATATAAACAAGGCATGTAGAACTTACAGTTTTTGGTTGGCTGCCGCGATGCCCAGGAGTACTTGGCTCTGAGAAGGCTCCCTTCTCAGGTGTTTCTGGTGGCTTGAGAACACACTCCATCATCTCTCGCAAGGAAATGAGCTCATCCTCCTCACTGCCATTAGAGCTATGGGTTAGATCCACATCGATTCCAATGCTCAGCCCCAAGTCCAGGTCCAGGTCCTCGTCTATGGAATCCTCTTCATTCGCCTGCTTTGTACTTTTTTCATTAACTGGCCTCTCCAGCGGCAAAGATGGCGGACAACTTGGTAGGGAAGATTTTCCAGAAACAGCAGTGCCATTGGTTGAGATGAGAGGTTTGTCATCGGGTTTAACAACCTTGTCTATGAGTTCATCGTCTTTAGGACAATGGGTTTCATGTTGCACTTGCTTTAAAGTCACATTTGGCGAGATGCTTTGTGGGTGATGTGCAGAAGAAGACACTGTTTGACAAGAACCACCTAATGAGGAGTTTTTGGCTTTGTGGCATGAGGATCCAGTAGACGTCACACTTGAGTCTGTGGGACTGCTAAGTGAACTTTTGTCTGAGCTGGCTAGGCTGGCTGGTTCTCCATTTATCTTGGGCTTTGTTTTATTGTTGCCAGGACTGACCACATAGGTTATGGGATCAGGAGTGAAAAGCACATCTGTGTCATCAGGTATTACAGTCACACTTGGCGAGATGTTTTGTGGGTGATGTGCAGAAGAAGACGCTGTTTGACACAAACCACTTGATGAGGAGTTTTTGGCTTTGTGGCATGAGGATCCAGTAGATGTCACACTTGAGTCTGTGGGACTACCAAGTAAACCTTTGTCTGAGCTGGCTACTCTGGCTGGTTCTCCATTTATCTTGAGCTTTGTTTTATTGTTGCCAGGACTGACCACATAGGTTATGGGATCAGGAGTGAAAAGCACATCTGTGTCATCAGGTATTACAATTGGTCTTCGGGCACGAGGAGTTTTACTTCGGTCTACAGGACGACAACCCAGAGAACCTGGATTTGGTTTTGAAGCCCATTTAGAAGTGCTACAGTCCAATTTTCTGCTCACCTCTGTGTGATTACCATGGCTCTGAGTCTGAACAGTTGAAACAGACATACTACCAGCAGCATGGCTGGAGTTGTGGTTACCTATACCTCTATGAGGTAAGCTTCTTCTATCCTTTTGAGGAACCTCAGAGGTCAACAAAGTGCTTGATTTATCCCCTTTACTGTGTTCCTCTGACCTTCTTTTCTTATTTTCTTCATTTGATTTAACAACCTTCAACTTCACCACACTTTCACTTAAATTTATATAGGCTTGCTTTACTCCCATTGACGGCTGCCCCTCTGAACTGTCTTTATGTAACAATGATGTGTGGCACAACTGGGTGGGGGTTGGTGGCTCCACGCATGTTGACTGCCCACATGCCAGCTTCCCACACAGGTGGCCAGTAACTGTGGGTGACAGTTCCATGTCTGTGGAATTATTTGATGATGACTGAGGGAAGAGTGATATTGCTGCCGAGTCACCAGCATCAGGATCTGTTTTCTGTGTTTTGAAAGTACCACGACTACAGAGTTTCTTAGCATTCTCATCAAAGTGCTCAGATTCCCTAGGCCTCTTCTGAGATGAAGAATTTAAGTCCACAACTAGAGACAGGAAAAGGAAAAAATACTGTGAATGGGTACCAACTTGTTAGAAGAGTGTGTAACAGACAATATAAATAAAAAAACTCTGCAGATTTCTTGAAGAAAATAAGACAGAATTAGCTGGAAGCAGAAAAACTGAAAGAACTGTCAAATTCTTAACTACCGGCTCCTTCAAGAAATAAGCTTCATCAGGAAAAAAACTGAGTTTAAAATTGTGATAATTAAACACTTCTACAAAAATTTTGCACTCCTGTGACAATGTGTGTGTTTAGAGCACAAAGAAGATGACAGGGCAGACAGAGGAAACAATGGATATTTCAGACTTTAGAAACAAAATGTCTGATCTAGCACAGACCTCTGCATGTGGGGCCCTGGTGGGTACTTGCAAAAATATTGAATTTGTGCTTTACATTTTGCAATTCATCTGATAAAACAACATGTGAGTAAATAATAATTACCTGGAATGGGCTTTACTCTAGGAGGTGTTTGCTCGTGCTCTTGGCTCTACAAAAAAAAAAAAGAAGAGAAACATTAATTTGTCTCCCTTTACTAATTTTTCTACAATAATGCACCCTTTATGATTAAAGACAACATTTTTTTTAAAATCATAGACATGACAGTTAATGACCACTTACCTGCTGAGGGATTTTATAACTGTGTGTGCTTGATGAACCACCACTACTGTTACAAGACTGAGTATTTGGTGGAGACTGAAGGCCCTGAGACAGCCTCTGGGTGATAGCAGGATCCCAGCGCTCTGAGCCTGAAGGGCGCTGTGGATGAAATTCCTGGGAAGATTTGGTGTTTAGTGGTGGATTCATTAGGTTCATGGGAAGCCTGTGCAGCTGGACAGTGGGTATGTAACTGCTCCCATCACTAGGCTCAGCCTGACAATATGTAAAGAGACAAAACAATTGATGATACAGCAAGAGATGTACCTTGTTAATAAAAGAAAAAACAATACCTTATTTGAAACTTGTCTGTGTGCCGTCACATTTTTGCTTCCTGGGGTAAGTCTGGATAGAGCCTTTTGATCCGTATTGATGGGGAAAGATGGTGCATGGTGGTTTAAATATACACTGTAGCTCGAGGGCTGTAACTTATTAGGTGAGGTATTACTGTTAGTTGGTCTAACTGGAAAAAACTGAGATGGGTCAAAAGTTCCTGGCCTTGGTTGGCCGGATTGCTGTATAGGACCAGGTCTGTCCCTTGGTGTGGGGTGGGGCCTATATACTGAAGACCCCATGTTAGCTGTGCTGCTGGAAGCATGTCCTGAAGACTGAGATAAGTGCTGCATAGGGCCCAGTCTGTCCTTTGGGATAGGATAGGGCCTGTTCACTGAGGAACTAATATTAATCGGGCTGCCAGGAACAGGCCCTGGTGAGTTGAATGATCCTGGGACATGAGTACGATGCTGTGGTGAATCAGATCGGTCTTTGAATGGAAGATCCGATATTTGAAGTGGCAAAGCTCTCCTGGGAGGTGGATGAGAAAGCAGATTAGGGACCTGGGAAGGCTTCATTGGAGTTTCCTGATGAAGGGATGTGAAATGTGGCAAGGGTTGCTGCTGGAGGTCCTTCACTAAGAGAAAAAAAAACAGAATGCATGCATTATGGTCTCCAGAACGGATTATTGTGACATAGTTACAGACAGTCAGACACATTTTAATAATTTCTTTAAGCTTACAATAAACACTCATACACCCATACATACATCAGAACTTAAATGTTGCTTCATTTGGGATGGCAGCACATACAAAGGGACTTCTGTGGTAGCTGTTCAGCATGTTAGTTATAGTTATGTCATGTAATGTAAACAAGATAACCAACATTAGCATTTCCTATATCATCTTTGACGACTGTTTGACAGTTTAGCACACCATGTAAATACAAAGCACAGTGTAAACTCATCAACAGAGAGGACATGCACAAAGAAAAAACTCCCCTGACAATGTACACACTGCTTTCACCCACCTTTATTCCCCGGGGAGAAATGGCACCCATTTGTTCTGCAAGAGAGCAACAGAAACTGTTCATGTCGACCACCAAGCTTAGTTTGATCACTAAGACAACACCCATGTAAGCTGAAAGTGTATTTTTTCAAATAAGTAAAAAAAAAACAAAAAAAAAAAAACAAAAACAACCCAGCAACGAACATGCGCTGTGCTCCCCACTGCACCTACAAAGACATTCTTTGCTTGGTAAGTCCTGGTGGCTAATGGCTGCTTCCAATCACCAATCACAGCGTGTAGCGCGTGACTACGACACGAGTCCAGCAGCAGGTAAAATGATGAAGTTTCAGTCTATTAACGTTAACGTGCGGCGTTGTCGTTCCAATATTACTATTAAAAAACTTAATACTATATAGTAATCTCTGGCGCAGATGTGCTAACAGATATGGGAACAGCCCGCTAACGTTAGCAGAGACAGTGACTCGCAGGTGTGTTTACATGGTCTGAACAGCATGGCAGGATGTCACTTGTTAGCCCTACACCGTGCTGGATTCACTTTCAGGACAAACCATAACATTAAGATTACTTCTAGTGAGTGTTACTGCTCACTAGCCGCTAATTTATAAAGAAAAGAAGCCAACTGTAGCTAGCTGGTGTTTCAGGAAGTAATGTTTAGCTAGCTAGCTAACAATGTTGCAACCTACGAATACAGTGTAAACAAAGACTGTAGGTCATCAACGTGTGAAAACTCAGACAGAATAAGTTTAAGACATCTTTTACTCACGTAAATCCTCCTGCTCTCGTTTTTAACATTTAGACAGGACTGAGATATGACAAACGACCTAACTCCGTCTTACCGTGGATTCCCTTGATTTTCTGTTATTTTTCTCATGTTGACGTTTCCCGGACTGACTACAGCTGTAAACTGCAGTAACTATGCGTGTATTTGTCAATAAGCTCCAGAGACGACTCCATTTGTAAAAACAAGCACGATTAGTTCAAGAATGCCTCTCCCGCCTGCAACTAGCTCTATCAACATTACACACACTGCATCATGGGAGTTGGAGTTCAAAAAATGTCACCTGAAAGAGAGATTCCGGTTTGGTGCCAAAAAAATGATCGTCTGCCTAAAACTGATTTCCGGTGCGGGAGCGCGCACGGTGCCTGTCGCCGAGTGTGTGCAGTTTGCGCTACGGCTGATTTCTATCATCCATACTTCATGTCTACGGTTATAGCATACGAATTACTTTGTGAAACTGTAAAGTTTGTAAAACGGAAATGGTCAAAACAGTGTCCAGGAAAGGTTTTTCGTTTGGTTATGAATAAAGTGGGGGGAAAGGATTGTGGTTGATCTTACTTTCCATGATTTTAAATACATGCAGTAATTAAATTTAAGTAATATTTCATTTTATCAATAGAAATGCCGTTAAAGGGCCAGTACACCCTGTAAAGTATTGATTATTATCCACAGTTCTGTCTCCAAATGTCTTGAATTCATTCTTGGTTATCAATAATCAATGGTTATCAAGGCCAATAA
>JAVQJX010186650.1:0-10147 GCA_036025115.1 Ambassis agassizii
GTGTGTGTGTGTGTGTGTGTGTGTGTGTGTGTGTGTGTGTGTGTGTGTGTGTGTGTGTGTGTGTGTGTGTGTGTGTGTGTGTGTGTGTGTGTGTGTGTGTGTGTGTGTGTGTGTGGTGAAATCAAAGAGTTTATTGATCCAGCAGCTTAATTAAACAAGACTGAGTGTCAGTGCACAGTGACTGAACTTCACAGCGCCTGGCATGAACCGCAACGGACACACAGGAGCCCACAAACCTTTGTGGACACACATATTACAGAGGTAGGAATGTATATAGTGAGTCTCCCAAAGGATTATGGGATATCACAAATCCAAACAGGAGCTGTGTGTTGTATGTTAATAGCTCTGAAGCCTTTGAAGAGCACACACACACACCTGAGCAGGCTCGTATCGAACCTGGGCTCTATTCCGGCGGGCTGTCAGAGGGAGACTGATGGAGGCTGGCAGACAGGCGTTTAGGGAGGAGTCCGTCTGTTCCGCAGTGTGGCCAGAGCCAGCCACCATCCATCTCCATTATACACATCCACATGCCACTGGGCAGGGGACAACTCCTCTGAGAATGACCAGAGAGAGAGACAGCGAGATGGGAAGGGTGCAGAGCAGCAGGGACAGAGAGAGAGAGACTGTCAGAGTCCTGTTGTTGCTCCTCTTCAGTTTAAACATGCTGTGTAAATCACTGACAGAGGAGGAAGAGGAGGAGGAAGAGGAGGAGGAGCAGACAGCGGCTATGAATTCATTCTCTGTGGCAGCTTTCTGTCAGCGTATCAGCATTTTTATTGAGTCCTATTTTATATATACTTCAGAGATGACACTTTTTATTTATTCATTCATGTTTCTAGTTTTGTTTTTTTTTTGCCTCACAGGATGACACAGAAACTGCACTTCCTCAAGCAGCCGTTAGGGGCAAAAAGCCACAAAAGCTACACTAAAAAGTAAACCCACAAAGAACTTTTCCATTTGCAACAATCCTGTAAAAGTCATTTGGATGCTTTTGAATAAAAAGTATGGTTGCCGTGGCAACAGCAGCCCAGCAGACAGCTCATGTGTGTAAGGGGGATTATTATCAGTCACGTTGATCACTGAGCAATTATGGAGAAGCTCTGTCTCTACTTTAGATCACAATTAGCTTTTTTGGATCAGATCTTTGAGGTGTAACCATGACGATCTAGCCTGACAAGCTAACAGCTACTCCATCATATATCTGATTGGTTGATTGGCTGTTTGGAGTTTGGGGTTTTTCCTCCCACCCTGTCCTCAGACTGCAGCAGCATTTCCCTGCAGACACAGGTGAAGAGGGGCTGATGTTAAAAGTGGAGGCCTGCCAGCTGGTGTGTAATCACTGTTTTAACCTCCCTCTCAGTCATTAATCATAGTCAACATGCTCAGGCAGGGGATGTGATCCTCCAGCCTCGTCCACTGTGTGCACGGGAAGCTGACGGCCAGGGGGTCTGAGGCGAGGAGCTAATCAGGAGAGCCTACAGTGAGAAAGCTGCGCAGCCGGATAAAGATTTGAATAAGTGTTCATTTACATGTGTTTGAAGGGCCGAGCTTTGCCGCAGGCTGGATTTACACCTGTCGTTTATGCACAACAACTCGGCCTTCGGTTTTTTTCCCCTCATACAAAAAATTAGGACTAAAGACTTTTTATTATCAGAGCATTATTGGATACATATTAAAATACATTTTCTGCATCATTTTAAGGAAGATTCAAATCTATCACTGTTGCTATAAGAGACACAAAAACAGCCTCGCACAAAAAAACAAAACAACAAATTGGCAAAAAGACGCGTCTGCTGTTTGAGGAATTATGTATATTTAGGATTTTCGGCTGCGGATTATCAGCTGGTATTAAGGAGCTGGTGTTTGAAGCAGCATTTGTAATATTAAAGTTCTTGTTTGTTGCTGTGAGCAATGAGGTCCAGAGAGAAGAGGGGAAAAAAGAGAGAGAGAGAGAGAGAGAAAAAATAAATTTGTGAAACAATTTTCTCCAGATGGGGATTTACATAATGTCATCCAAAATATTCCACACTGCATCTATAATAACTTTCTGGTACTCCACAAGGCCCATTTCCTCCTCAGTCAGTTTTGATTTACATCATACTCCGGCGCACTATTGGAACCAGAAACTTATTAGCTGCTTTAAATCTACAGGATCTGGGTTGGGGATCCTGCGACCTGCACACTGATGCTGCTGCACATAATTCAGTTTCATCATTTATGATTTATTTTCATTAGGCTGCTGTGCTGCAATTCATTTCAATAAACAACGACAAGCAGCAGCTTCATAAAACACGACGACGCTTCTTCTCAAGTAGCTGCTGTGAAAAATGCCATCAGTTGTTGTCCCGCCCTCCTCCTCCTCCTCTACCTCACAGTTGTAAACTACAAAGTGCATTAGCGAGATAACACCTCTATTACTTTTAACAATATTGCCGTTGCTGTTCGTCACACTTATCAACTTGGAGGGAAACTCCACTTCAAAAGGCGCTCAGATCTGAGCCGAGCAGTCGGCCATTGGAGAGGGAGAGAGAGAGAGAGAGAGACATCACATTAGCCTTGCTGCGTTTGATTGAAACAAGCTTTAAGAGTTCAACTTCAGGATGGCAGCATCTCACTGTTTATTGTAAAGACACGCAATAAATGAGAATATTTCACTTCACTGAAGGAAAAGCAGGGTGATGCTGCATTCAAAATCACTGTAAAAAAAATCAGACAAATATTGCATTTAAAGTCACTGCTAGTTCACTACCATTAAATTGTGCTTTAGTAATATGTTGCATGCATTAAACTGATCCTTGTCTGCACTTCCTGTATCACTGGTTCCAGCTGTGAGGGACTACTTTACTTCTTCTTCTGTGTGTGTGTGTGTGTGTGTGTGTGTGTGTGTGTGTGTGTGTGTGTGTGTGTGTGTGTGTGTGTGTGTGTTGTTGACTGAGATAAGTCTGTTTGGCCCCCAGGGAGCCTGGAAGTGGCGCACTACAGTTCACCCAGCTATCATGGAGACGAAGGGCATTTCAGACATCAAAAAGCTCATTTGTGCGTGTCCACAAACAGCATCACATTTTTTTCCATGCAAAGCTCCGAGCTGCAGCTTCAGATGTCGATACCATCAGAGTCAAGACAACAAAGGCAAAGAGCTTATTATCCAAAATGTCACAGGGATCCTTTCAGTGGATTAATAGACGAGTTCATTCGTCCATTAACTGTCCATTTAAATACATTAAACTTTACCACCTTGCAGGAGCATCTATATGTTCTTTAATTACAGAGTATTATCACATCACGATAGTCACAGTGACCTTTGACCTCCTTGAGTTCAAATGCATCTTCATAGGAGTGTCTTTGTCAGGCTGCAAAGTCGTTGCCATGGCAACAGAGGTGAAACCAATCTGCACAACTTTTTCTATCACTTCTTTCCCAGATGACACCAGTGCAACAAGCTTCTCCTCCATTTTTTTGGTTGCTATGAAGACCGTTTCCAACACATATGATTGGATTCCCTCCTGTGCTCCATCACACTCTGCTTCACCATCCACCAGCCACATTTTTTCCACATCTGGGTTCTGCACTTCCTGAATGGTAACACGTGACCTTTGACCTTTGACAATACACACATCTCATCCTAAAGTCCAAGCACATTCAAAGAATAGACAGTCGACCACTTATGTGCAAATCAATGACATGAAAAGAGATATTTATGTGGCTCTACAGACACTGTAAACTTGCTAGCATGTTCCAAGTGGACTTCCGAAAGGACAGGCACAGTAATCCAAACCAGCCTTTGTCCTTGATGTGGACGGTCTGACAGCAGAGGCATTAAATGGCATGCATTTTATAACCACTCTGTGCATCAGCTCCAACAGAAATATCTTGTAGAGCGTGTTAAAGAACGTCGGTGGCTCATCTGTAGCCCGAGGGGAGCTCTGCAAAGCGACAGTGGAGTGGATGGTCCAGGTCACAAGCTATTATTGTGTTTTTGTGTGAAATTGCTGCATCAATGAGGGCAGGTAGGATCGGGGAGTGGAGGAGCTGCTGCGTTTCTGATATTCAGGTGTGTTTCTCTGTAGGGAAACTCATCTCAGTGTGTGTAGTATTGTTCAGTCAGCAGAAAAGAGGCTATTCGAGGCTTTTGTGGTGGCAGAGTGACCCGTGTTGTTTATGTTAGTGCTAAAAAAAAACAACTGAAACTAAGCTACAAAATGGTGGATTTTCACCTATAGGTAAGAATGTGCTGCTTCTATAGAGGTTCAGGACTTTATATTGCCCTTAAACCTCTCACTGATTCATCCCATTTTCTCATTAATGCAGCTCACTGTGAATCATCAGCTTCCACATCCAGACAAAAAAGAAATTTTGAATTGTTTTCTCTCCAGCTGGTCTCACAGGTAAAACAACTTCTGTGCAGATCAAGAAGCCTGCAGACCACGGATGCTGTCTGCCCAAAGTCCTTTGGCAATGTCTATTATCCTGGTTTCATCAGGTCAAAATCCTGTTCTGCAGATCAAAACAATCTTTGAAGTCTAGGATTGTCTTTTGATGTTGAAAAAAAAAAAAATCAGGATGACCGAAGGTTAACAACGCAGGTCTTTAAAACCAGTGGTTAAGAAGGCAAAAGGAGACAGTCAAGACTCCTCTTTTTAGTACTCTGGGGACAAAGAGTGTCTCTCTTTGTAGCATGTCAAGAAGCCATCATTCCCCAGAATGAAAGCCAGCTTAATAAAAAGGACGGCTGAAGGTTGTCGCTTGGGATTCTCCAGTAAAATGACTTTCTATGAAAACACAGCTTTTCATGAATGTAAAGAACCGTGTGATATAGATTAAGTATCATTCATACTATAAATTCAATTATGAAATGTATTTTTTAGTATTGATTTTAAAGGATGTTGCATCATTTCTGGTTTCTAACTGAGAAAACGTAACAACATGTTCTGACTGCTAGCACTTCTGATCACACAATAATGAGAGGCAACCATGACCAAAAAAAAGTTGCGGTAAATGGTGTTTACGTAGCTAAACACCCCTTGTGGTCAAAGAAATAACAACATCCAGAGGAAGAGAGACTCGTCTCCATGGTAACAAAGAAAGATGATGCAGGAGAAGGTGTTCACTGAATGACTTTTCAGGAAGTTTTTAGTCAAATCTTGATTTAAGTCTGCTGCACATACACCATAAGAGACTTTTCAAAATAAAAAAGACTCTCTACATTTGTCTGTGAAAGGCTGCTATGATCAAACAGAAGAAACAGTCAGCTCTGTATGCCCTTCTCCCCTCAGTCTGAGCTGCCACATGCAAAGAACCGAGGTGAGAAGCAGGGATGAATAAACCACTTCCTGCCCTCTCTCATCACCACTATTAGTCCTGCTAATGCACACAAAGGAAATGCAATAACACAACCACTGCCTGCGTCTTCATCTGATTTAACAAGAGGCCGCAAAAGGAGGGGAGCTGCTCTTCATCATTCCTCTCCTGTTCTACAACCCGCAGCATCAGGTTGGAGGGTGTCTATCTTTTATTAAAGGTTTCTCAGGCGGTGCTGTCTTCTCCACATACTAAATTAAACCACAGCAGCCCCTTTGCATTCTCAGCCAAACATGCAGCAGTGTGGATAAAAATAGCAAAAACGACACAATTTAAGTCTAAAGGTTTGAAATAAATATCAACAAAAGGCAGACGTAAAGAAGTAAAATCCATCTCAATTTACTGCTCTGCTCAGCTCAGTGGAGACATCTGAATGTTTCTAGTAAAGCGAAGCTGCTCCTTTGTTTTTAGCTTTAGACTTTTGACACGGAGAGATCATATATATTTGTTCAAAACTTTGACATCTCCCTCAGCTGCATCTTCCAGCTGCATCGCTTCGACTGCACCCTGCAGAGCTATATTGTCTGTGTTAATCCCCCACCAGTGTGTTATTATTGTAATGCTTCCTAACGTGTGTTACTGATTTCACGCTGCGATGCTAACTTTCCACAGCGGGGAGGGAAACACAAAGATCCTCAAACAGCTGCTTAGAGATGAGATGAGCCTCAGCTAGCAAACTCTGAGGGATCATAGGTCACCATGATCAGCGTCGTCACGGTTACATCCTCCTCTGCTACTCATCCCATTGTGTCAATCTAAGCATCCTCCTGACAAAGATTACAAGTCCAAACAGCGGAAGTCTTCTATCTGCACCCAATCTGTAAAGTCACACCGCTGTCTCAGAGTGATTAATGGCCACTCTCACTTACCTGCATCCAGCATTTGATTGATGGGGAGGTGAGCTTGACAGATGTGGCACGGCAGAGCACCCACGCAGAGGAGCGACACCCCGGTCCTGCCATCATCAGCGGTCGCCTCCTACACAGCGAGGACGGACAAGAAAGGATTTGAGGGGGAAAAATCTGAAAACAAAAGCGACAGGTGTGTGGCTTCTGATGGATGGGAGGAACCAGGAAGGAGTTTCACACTAACCAGGAGAGCTGAGCGCAGGTGAGGAGGTCAGGTGACAGGGCGGGGCGGGGACAGGAGCTGAGGTGCATTAGTGGACAGAAAAACAAGACAAAATCCAACATCAAAAGTGAGAAAGATTTGGATTTCAAAGAGTTAAAAATGCATCCTCTGCTGATTCTCTAAACAGCCCTAATTAACCTGACTCAGCGTTAACAAAAGCAAAGCAATTTACACCTGCTCCACATTAGCAGTCCTTATGAGAAGTTCTGGACCAAAGTGCAGCATCTTTATGTCTATTTTTAGCCTGATTCAGAGGTATGTGAAACCTGTGCTCCCTCTCTTCATTTGTGCGAGCACAGAGCGAGTGTGTGTGCTGGGGTGTAGTTCTGTTTCTGCAGACAGAGTCATAAATCATATGTCTGCTAATGGCAGTTCCAAATGAGCCCTCTCATCAGACAAGACAAGTGCCATGCTTGGTGTGCTACTTCAGGCTCTGCTCTAACATCTGTGCGCTCTCCAGCAGCTCTGCACGGGATGAGCGGCGCCGTTGTGTTCATTAGGAATTGTCTACTGAGCCCTAACAGTTCAATTTAGAACGTATCTGTGACAAACAATCAGGCGATTCTGACTGAAACCAAAAATGAAAACTCCTCCATCTGCAGGACACAATTTGATGCCGAACCTCAAGAGGGGTCACTGTCTCTCTCTGAGCGCCAAAACCATTGAGTGTTCGGCTTTTGTTCCATCTGGCATGCGTATAATGGAGTTTGAGAGAGCTGCGCCGGTGCTGTATGGAGATAGGCCCTGAATGGAAGAGAATGTAATTACTATACCTGTCTAAGCAACAATGGCCAACCCCTTTTGTCGCCCCTCACTCCACTCCAAGCAGCCGACAGCGAGTGCTGTTTGATTGTGGGATCACAAAAGAAGCAACGCCCGAATCAGTGTCGTACACTCACACTCAGACAAGAAAAATAGTCACGGTGGATGTGTCAGTCTCTGAGCTGTTCGTATTTCTTTAAATACTTCACAGAGAGGCACCCAAACACAACGTTTCCAAACATACTAGCTTCATCTGGGAAGACAAAACGTAATAAGGTCAAAATGATAAACAATTGCACTTCCTGGTTGGACACTTGAGTGTGGAAGATGTTTTGTGAGGCCAGCTTCATGCCCTCATTCTGCACAGTCACTCACTTCCTTTATCTAAAATGTCCCCGCCCACTCCATCTGCTGAGAAGAAGGTGCTTCCCCTGCAGCACTCTTGCTGGTTCTGGTGATAATTCTTTGTGTGTGTAAAATCGGATTTTATTCCTCATTAAAACACAAAGTTGCATCATTTGCTCGGCGCTCTATGCATCAGGTGTCGCTCCCTCCCACAGACTCTCATGATGTCACTCAGTGATTAGTGATAACAGAGGCGCAGGGTGATGGTGTGATTAAAACTAGTGCCGGATGATGTAACATTATGAAAAATAGAAGAAGAAAAAAATTAATCTGCTCTTTTGATGTGTCTGTGTGATCGACAAAGGGCGCTCACATGAGCAAAGTCACGGCAAAACGTCCTACAGCTTCAAAAAAAATAGGCAGGCTTCACAGGCTGCTAATGAAAGTCTATTATAAGGAGACGATCAAATATGTGACATTTCAATAAGCTCTTATCACACTGACTGCAGCTCTTCACCATTAAATCTATTTTACTGCTGCTTTGACTCATTATAAGATTGATTTCCTAATGCAGCAGGTGAGCGTCGGCACAGAGTGGAGAGTGATGGAGCACCTTCATCCTCCTCCGCTTTATTTAAAGACAGTTTCGACAAACCTTGTTGAGCAGGTTTAAGTTGTAATGTTGAATTTTCATTTTTCAGTAAGTAAAGTGAGTGGATGCACATCGTGCTGCTTTTTTAGCCCCTTTTAGCGTGTTGTTTTGGTCACATTTTGTTGATTTGTTTGTCCTTCCGGGCCTGCCATTATTACCATCACCACCATTATTACTGTTCAGTGACATTTCTTACTCATCTGACTTTGTTTATAAACTTAACATTAAGTGCAGGTTGCTAGGCGACAAGAGGATACATGCATGTAGCATCCTTGCAGCAGCAGTGGATTTAGCGTCTTGCTCAAGGGCTCTTGAGCCGGACAGACACTTTGAATCTCCCTGAGGTAAGAGTGTAGGGCCGCAGCAGTGCCACTCCACGCTCTTTTGCCAACTTAAAAAGTGTCAGGCTTCTTTTCATCCTCTGGGCTCTCTCACTTTTACGTGACAGCTGCTGAGTTAGCACATGTGCATCATGCTCTTAAGCACATTCTGAGCGGCGACAGCAGCGCTGACGGTGCACAGACACAGAGGACACCCCGGCGGATCTTTGTGACTCTTTCTGATTGGCAAAAAGATATCAACTGGAAGGACCAAAGCAAAAGCAATTTTCAGCAGCTGAGGGGAATATATTGAGGTCAAGTGAACTTCATTTTTTCCCACATTGCCTTTACATGAAGTCTGGTCTCTAACACATTCATTATGTCTGAACAGCAGCCCCATAACAGCACGTGGCACACTCCTGAATACTGATTTCCTCAGCTCCCATGATGTATTCATGTAAAAGATATGTTGGGTGTGTCAAAATAAAAGCTCAGCCTTATTTAGATTTTATGCAAAATTGACCCAATTTTACCCTCAATGTCATTGTGATCAAATCCAAACAAATATGTTTAAAATGCAAAAAGGAAAACAAGCTTTCAAAGAGAAAACACATAATTGCTGACAACCCTATTGAGCTATCCTTGAAGAGCCCTCCATCACACCCCACTCAAACAAGCACAAATGTGCCTGTGTGCATGATTTTACGGGCCCGGCTTTAATGTCTGTCTGCCATTCTGCAGAAAGGCATCTCACTCCCTGGGTTTATTGAGCGGGGCCTTTCTGCCTCGGCTGCGGTGACCATCAGATCAGCCATCCTTTGCTTCACAGTTTATGAACTTCAAAGCCACCGCGGCCTGAAGCGAGCGCGTGATGGACTGCGGGGAAGTTACACAGAGATAGCGAAGGAGCCAAGGCTCTGCTGGCTGTTTAATTCCAAATGAGGAGGGGGGGATGACAAGGCATCCTGTGAGGGGAGAGTATAGCTGGGTAGTAAATAAATCAGAGCAACAGTAGACATGGGGACAAGGCCGTGTGATGCTTTGTGGGTAATAAGTAGGAGTTTCTGATCAATACATGCATTTAGAGGGAAGCCAGCAGAGAGGAGAGCTTGTTTGTGTCTTTTAGAGTGCTGGCTATAGGCAGAATTTCTAAAAAATAAATAAATAAATAAATAAATTCTGGTATTTTGCAACATACATGAAGCAGAGCCTGAGATATGGTTAGCTTAGCATAGCATTAAGACAGAAAATAGTCCCAAAGTATCAAAAAACACATCAAATCAAAGACTGCTGATTTAAATATAACTTATATTGCTATGCTAAGCTAACATCATAGCTTAGCATAGCAAGAAGAGAAACAATGTCCAAAGTCAGCAAAAACATCTATACAAGCTATAAGATTAGCTTAGCATTATTAGCAACAGTGTCAAAATGCAGCAGAACACATCCGCCCCCCTCTAGTAGACCATGTAAACCCCTGACTGTCATGATTTCAGGAACAACATGACCAACAGTTTCACATTTTGCATCTTACATAATGATCTCTAAGAACGAAACAAACTATTTTTAAAGAGCTTTC
>JAVQJX010186656.1:0-17332 GCA_036025115.1 Ambassis agassizii
ACAAGAGTGACACGCGGGGATATTGAAGCAGTTTTTTGAGAAGTGAACACACACACACACACACACACACACACACACACACACACACACACACACACACACACAAAGCTGGATGACACTGCAGTGGATGAATGTAGTGTAGCACCTCCCAAACCGCTATTCATTCAATGGCGACACTAATGCATCTTCTGAGCAAACTCAAATGAAAGCTAAAAGCAGTAAGACACTTACCTGTAGAGTCATGGTCGCAGGTGCAGGCTCGCACAGCGGTACTGCAGGTGAACACGTCTGATCTGAAGGGGTTTGCGCAGCTGTAATTGCAGCACAGCTGATCCTTGCACAAATATTGTGAGCCAAGGAGTGGCCTGCAGAGGAGGGAGCGCAGCGCAGCAGAGGAGCTGATTGGCTGACTGCCTGTCAGACACACACGCGCTTTTCATGTCATGTCAGGTCAGAACCATAGACCGTATATATAAGAACATGTCTTATTAATATGGGTAGATGTGATGTTTGTAATTTGGCTAAGAGTGCTTCAGTTAAGCAGTAATAAAAGTTTTTTTCTTTAATTTTTAATGACTTTTTGTAATTTGTAATATCATAATAAACCTTGAATGTCATGCTGCCCCTTCCACGCTGGTGGGCGCTGTTGTGTCAAAACGTTTAAATAAAGTTTTTCAATTTAGACAAGATGGCGGCGCCCTGTAGCTCACCCGTGCCGTTGGAATGAAGTTGTTTTAGGTTCATTAAAACCTTACAGCGTTAATTAAAGTCAGACACGTGGTTGACTGCCGTAATGTCGCTACAAGAAAGTTTATTGTAAATTAAACGGGTGTCTGTTCATCTGTCCGCTAGAAACCCAACACGGATGTTTGTGAAGCTCAGACAGGTTAGTTTATTCTCTGGTATAATTTAGAACACGGTTTATTCCGGGTTCGTGCATTATGTTTATTCTTGCTCATGCTGGCATTTGAGAACTTTGAGAAAACATGACGGCAATATATCAGATGTCTTTCAGGGTAAACGCATTTTTTGCCTTTTTTTTCTCGGTCTGTATTGGTCGTTGAGTGTTATGTGTTTAATTCACTGTATCTTATTTAATTCCAGTTTATCACTTACTAGTTTACATTTCTGAGTCTGTGTGTGTCTCTCTCTCTTTTTGTAATTTACAGGAGGACCATGGCAACTCCTGGAAAGCCAGCTAAAAAGGACACAAAAAGGCATATTCCAGCAAAGACCTCTTTCAACTCACCCTTCACCTCAAGATGGAGCCCCCTTCCCCAAGAAACCATGCATTTCATCCTGAAAACTCTGAAGGATAAACTGCTCTCTGTGGGACTTGAGAAAAAGGAGGTGAAAGTGTTTCGCCCTTGGAGGAAAAGGAAAGGGCAGCACCCTGATCCTCAGGTGAGTCAGGACACACAGGTGTGTGACTCCAACAAAAACGGTTGGACAAATTTGGCAGCCAGAAGACAGCTGGCCATCGGCATCAATGAAGTCACCAAGGCTCTGGAGAGGAATGAGCTCACACTGCTGCTCGTGTGCAAGTCCGTCAAACCAAACCATATGACAAATCACCTGATAGCTCTGAGTGCAACGCGGGGCGTGCCGGCCTGCCAGGTGCCCCGTCTGAGCCAGAGCCTGTCGGAGCCGCTGAGGCTGAAAAGCGTTCTCGCACTTGGATTCCGCCAGTGTTCCTCCAAAGACAATGAGGTGTTCACCGACACCGTCGATGCCATTAAACCCAGAGTACCTTCAGTGGATGTTGCATGGCTGCAAGGTACACCAGCAAGAGTGACTCATGAAGAACATGTTGGTGGAAGGGAGGAGGAGGAAGAAGAAGATTGTGAAAAGAGAGGCCAGAAACGGAAACTGCAGAGAGAATCTGAGGAAGTCACAGCGTCTCCCTCTTTCTCTGTTCTGCAACCTCTCAAAGTGAAGAAGGTAGTTGCTAACCCTGCAAAGAAAAGAAAAGTGAAGCCCAAGAAGAACCCTGTCAAATGAAACAGGCACTCTGCTTGGATTAAAGGAGAAGTTATGTTTTGGCTTGTGAACATTTAGAGTGAGTTTGTTTCCTCTTGTGATGCCTCCCAGTTTGACCTGTAGTTTAGACAAATCAGGTATTACTTTTCCTCTTCACATTGTTTTATATAAAAGATTTGTGGAAATTTTTTTTTTGGTAAAGAGGCTACAAGACTACGTTGTCCACATTGACTATTTACAGTCTCATTACCTTCTTCCATTATATAAACAAAAAGTGCTCATCGCTCATGTTCCTTTTTAAAGTGAGTTTATTCAATCAAATATCCATGCTGGTATAGCTGACGTATGTTGAAACAGATTGTTATTTGCATGGGGTCATGTCTAAATGATGCTGGTACAAGTTCTTTTGCTTTTCCACAGCTTACAATGGAGTTGAATAAAAAAAATTGTTCTTCAGTTAGAGAAAGCTGTATGTCATTTCAAAAGTACACCCCCCTCAGCCCACCTCCAAATCTTAAAAAAAAAAAAAAGAAATAACATCTTTTTAAATAAGGCAGGTACTTCTGGTCGAGTTCTCACTAAAGGGTGTGGCTAGTAACATCAATGCTAAAATCAACACGGCAGCAAAAGTGACATGCTCCATTCAAACAGCTGCAGGCAACACATGTGTGACACAACAAGGAGGCACACCGTCAACTCAGTAACCCATTTTTAGTGTTAAAGTAATGCCGCCAACATCTGTCTCTGTGGATCTTTCAGTGATTAAAGAAATCTTGTAACCCTGAATCTTTGACTGACCTTTGTCTGGCTACTCGATAAAGGGATGAGAAGTACATTAACAACAGAAAACGAAAGCAGCTTTTACCTCTTAAGTTATGCAGAGCCACGTGAACAGAAACATTGAACATTAAGAAACCCAGAGCAAAAAGACTATTCAAAACATTTATGCTCTTGAGTAAACCGACAGCTCCACCACATAGTGAGTGGCTCAGCTTTTTGTCACAGAACTGCTCTAACACCCTCAAAAACTGGAATTCTTAGGGAAAATACTGGAAAGAGGAAGGAGGACAGAAATAATGTCTTAAGACATTTCTGAAAGGTACGGTTATAAATATCAGAACTTTCACTCAACACACTAAAAAAATGACCTACAGTATATTTTTTTTTCTGACACACAAAATACAGTACCATTAAAAAAAAAAAAACAAATCCAGAGAAATCATTAAAATGCTGAAAATCTGATGTGGTTACTGATGCACTTTATTCAGCCACTCTACCTGCTGTTAAATTATTCCTGAAGCACTGAGTGCTGAGCTCAGTTCTCTTTAAAGAGATGATTGAGTTTACCATCCTGCTGCAGGTAGACAGACAGTTACTGGTGGTATGAATAAGAGAGATGTATATAAGCACAGTGTCGTACTTCTGACCACTCAGCTCTTTGCAAGTGATCCATAAGAGGCAACTATTAAATTAACCTTTGTTGCTTTAAGGAGATTTCGAAGGATTTTTTTTTACATTATAAAACTGTTTTTTAATCTAAGTCTATTTTAAATTAATATTCTCACTGGCCTGCTAATTTAACAGCACACCATCAACATGCAAACAACCCATGTTGTGTTTGTAGAAACAAACATCTGCATGTATAATTGCATGCATGGTTTTAATGTTGTACTAAAACTACTACTTGTAGTTTTATAATGTGAAAATAGCTCCCATCACTTGTACAAGTTGTACAGTATGTACGGCAACCCATCCGTTTTAAAAATCGACCCTTTTTGCTTATTTAGGAACTCAAAAATTGTGCTTCATCGATGCAATACATTCTTCATTAAAAACCACATTGAACAAACTCAGTGACTTCTACACTAACTATGAGGAAAATACTTTGGACCAGCCCTCCCAAAACCCCAAAATACACTACAGGAATAAATATGATCTGGCTTTAAGTGTACAGTAAATGTACTATTTTTTTTTAACAAAAACATGTATAATCAACGCACCAGTTGTTTGAGTCCTTTTGTGAAGATACCCCTTTTTTGTTCATGTGTTGTTTGACAGTGTTTCTCTGTATGTTTGTAGTTTAAAGGATGTTTTCTCCGGTTTACGTCTGTCTCAGCAATTCTACTTCTACTGAGGCTTAAAACAGCCAGCAGACACACTCAAATGAACACAGGAGTATGAATGTGAAGGAGAGCAATAACAAGGAACATGGGCACAGTAACTAAACGCTTGGACAGTATAAACAAAATTAAAACTGTTGTTATATCTTGTAATGTTTACTTGTCATTACTCTTATCATTTACATATTTCCATGTCAGTGAAATTAAATGCCAGTCTCTTGGGACATCTATTCCAGAAGAAAAACAAAAAACAAAATCTGAATGTCAAGGCATCCTCTTGAATGTCAGACTTGTGTGTTTTAAATGTAAGTGTGCATGTCAGGAGCTTTGTACTGTATGAGTATTTCAGGCATAGCATGACTTCACATTCAAGATGTTGATGATTTAAGTTTTCACCTCCAGGCGAACTGAGAATGTTCTTGATGACACAAGAGCTGAGTGAAGCTCCTCCCGGTCACCAGGTTGGTTTTACGGTTGTAGTTCTCATTGTCTAGCTTGGGCGACCTGTATGTCCAGGTAAGGAGTATCCAGAGATCACAGACAACCTCTAGTGTTTGTATAGCGGCTGTGAAGAGAGCTGCTACTGAAGGACAAGGCCAACCTGAAACACACAGATCAACCTGGAGTTAGAAGAGAAAAGAAGGGTGGAGGAGGAAAAGGTTGGAAGAAGAGACGGAGGACAATAAGGGAAGAAGAAAGATGCAGACGAGGTTGACGAGAAATGAGACATAAAAGAAGAAGCTGGATGAAGAGGAAGAGAGGACCAGAAGGACGGGCAGAATAGAGGAGAAGCCCAAGCAGAGGAGGAAGAGATGGCAGTACTGATACTTTATGCCAACTGACTTTGCAATTCAAGAATTAAAGGTGACCAGACAAAATTAATCATCACATACATATGCAAAAGTACTTTCATCAACACCCCTCAAGTAGTAATATATTTCAAGCCAAGATTTTTTTCTGAGCTTCTCTGGGCTGGGAGGCAAAATTTACCCCACTTTTCAGCAGTATTACTAATTCCCTTTGACGGCAAGCTTTATTTCCGTCTAGTTTCACTACTGTGCCTCTAACAGAGTTTGGAACCCCCGACAGAAGCGTCAGACTACAGACAACATTCACTTCAAAACACATCTGTAACCTGCTGACCTTATCAGGGTCCATAGGAGGACATCTCCAGTTGTAGAGGTAATACTGCAGATTTCCATCTCCTATGCCAAACTTGAGCTTTTCCAGGAACACCTTATTCTCCATTAGATCCAAGGCATTGAACACATCAAAACCTTTCTGTTAAATACACAGAATACATGAATTACACAGGGGCTTAAAGTAATCAAAGTTATTAAGTGTTAACGGGACAAAAATGTAGAAAATGATTTTACCATTTTGGCCAGGATCAGTGCATCATTCATTAAGTCCAGTAGTGGGGTTTGTGTATGAATGTTGTAAAAAGAGTATGCAGCCTTCAGGCTCCTATGGAGTGGATGGTGCATCACGGTTGATGGCAAAGTGTAGAAACTAGTGAAATCTGTCAGTACACCACCAGCACCCTGAAAAGACCACAACAACAGTTTAAATCAACATATTCAGTATTTAAAGACAGAAGCTGAACGGACATACCTCTACTACATATGTGTCAATAATGTTGTCCTGTGGGAGGAACCAGTGAGCCACCTCCTCTTCTCCCATTGAAGGTGCAAGTTGGAAACGTCTCAAGTATTTCTGTAGCAGCTCAGTAACCTGGCGGACATCACGACTCTCCATAGGTCGGAGACCACGGGTCTTGGTGCTCTACACAAATAGTGAAAAGAAATCTATAGTAGTACTTGCCAATGAATGAAAACAGTAAAGAAAAATCCTGGACTTGCAGGTGTGAGTGTTTACATCTGGTAGTCTGTAGAGTTTCATGGTTCTTTGCAGGGTCATGTTTCTGCTCAGATGAGAGAATTTAACTTCCACAAGTTTTCTAGGATTTAAAGAACGATGCCAGTACCTGAAAAGAGAAACAAAACTCTAAGGAATATTGTCTTTCACACCCATGTGTCTTGTGCTTTAATATGATGAAGCATACCTGCATGGTGACACAGGTTTAGGAAGTACGACTCCTGCTGTGTACACTGCCTGAAATATTCCTTCCAAATTCACCCTCCTTGTTATCTCTCTGATTAACACAGGAGCAACACGCTTTGAACGCAGCTTCTTATGAACACACAAGAAGTTGATTTCTACCATCCTCTTCAGCCTGTAGACACAGGGTTAAAAACAATGTATATTAGAGTGAAAGGGTTTCCATCAACTTTTATCACTTCCCAACTTCACATAATAAGTTAGGACCGCTCACGTGTCGTAGATGCGTATATCTGCAGGAATGGCACTGATGAAGCCGACAAGCTTCTTATTCGATGACACTCGCACTCCACAATGCCACTGCGGTAACCAGCCTGGTGGACGTAGAGCCCTGAGAGGGGATCATGTGTTCATTGGTAGAACAAACAAGTTATGATAAAAAAAAAAGTGTCCCCAAATGAAAAAACGTACCATTTTAGAAAGCTTGGTGAATAATCAAATCTGAACATGTTATCGTCGTCCTCCACATAGTTTTCATTTAACAGTGTGTACAACTCCTTCAGCTGAAAAACAAGGACAAAGCAGATTATTATTCTTTTCTACCAAAGTTCTTAATTCAGTGTTTTAACCACTGTACTTACTACATCTGCATTACTGAGATCCAGAGTGTCCCACATAAAGCCTTGAGGTAAAGAATATGGCTCCTGTCTGATGTTTTCTTTGTCAGCTTCAATTGGCCCATGACTCGTCACAACTTCGTCTGCAAAAATAGCACAGCTTTTGTCAAATATATCAAACCATTTCCTAATAATCACACCTCCTGGGAACATGAAAGCTTCCTGTCAGCATCAGTCAGATAATGACGTTGCAGTTCCTACATTGACCTCCTGCACAGACCTGAGTCTTTGAGCAAGTGTTGCCATGTCAGCAGCTAAATCTAATGCCAACAAGTACACCTGATGGGAAAAACTGGACCCCCTCACTACCACACCGCTGACATATTTTTTAGGACATATTTTTCTGGGATAACAAATCTAGTCTTTTTCATCCTTAAAGGCTTTTTTAAGTAGTTACTTACTAAGCTTCGGGACAGGCTGGGTGTCCCAGAACTGGTACTTGTGCTTGGATGCTTCATCGATACTCTTTGCTGGACCCTGGCAGGAGAGCAGCTCCATGGCTCTTTGGATGTCCTGCAGCTTCTGAATGGGCAGACCAGGGTTCTGAGAGTGGCAAGGGGACATGCACACAAATTAGAAAATGTGACATAACACAGTTTATGTAAAGCTAAAAACATCACTCTAACAAACATAAACTGCACCACACATGCAGCTTTAATTTCAACATCTAGAGTAGACAACTGATAAATGTTCACATGCATTGTACAGTAGTTTAAATCTTATTCAGGATATGTGTAAAATAGGTTAATCATGTCCTTGTACAAACAGCTGTCAAATTAACCATGTTTGTGTTGATGTGACCTTGTTTTTTGTTTGTGTTTATTTACACTGCTATCTTCTCTTGTGGCCCCGTATTCAATAATTCATGAATGAGATTGTTTATCATCATGTTTTTTTTCTCAATAGCTTTCTACACACACCACAAATAGAGTAATACTACAAATCCCAGAAGGTCTAGGGTTACTGCAGCCCATGAATGAAGTCAAAACCAAGAGCGGACCATCCCTCCTGTCCCTAACCCACTGCTCGTTTATAGTCTATGAGAATCCTCTTGTCATATCCTCTATCCTCCATCATTTCTGTGGATTTTGGTCCACTGCTGTGAGAGGGTGTGTGAACATCTCCCTGGGTCATCAGTCACACCTTTATCTCCTGAGAGTCAGAGGCAGAGTCAGACTTGGCTCCCCCAGAGCCTGGCTTCTCTTTCTTCCTCTTCTGCTTCTTCTTCTTTCTTTTGGCCCCCAGATCTCCGCCTGGGCTGCTGCAAATACGAAAACAAACGCACAGGACATCACTGGACTGAGCCTGGACTCACACTACAAAGCTAACGTTAGCTACCATAGCAACGAATGACAGCTGAGCTACCTGCTGTTAGCCAACTAACGGTTTGTCATGTTATTCAGTCAGGACGCTAGCTGAGACTATAAATGTTGGCAAGTAAAGTTAAAGACACCACACAAGCTTCAAATAAACACCACTCCTTGCATTAAACGGCGGCCTTTAAGTAGTTTGGCTGTGTTTGTTTCGGCTAACGTTAGCTAGCTAACTGCGCTGCCTGAAATACGGTTCCGGCGCTTCCCGAACGGAGCTCACAGGCCGCCCTCACCCCTGCATATGTTCATTCTCCTCCTCGTTGTCTCCGTCTATCCCGCAGGTATCCTGGTCGTCCAGCTCCAGGCTCTGCTGGCTGGCTGCGGATTCACTGTCCTCCGCCATGATAAAAATGTTTTATAAAAAAAAAAATAGCCTGTCACCGTATAATATAAGAGCGCACAGGCAGCGGGCGAGAGATGGAAAAACAAAGAAAATGTCGGAGGAAACTGCGCCGCGTAGAGGACACAGGACGAATAACTCCTGCCTTTTAAAGACCAGAGGTACACAGACTCACCTGCTATATACAGTTCAACAGAAAAACAGAAGCATTTCAACTTTAATCACCGCTTTACCAAAGTATCATCCATTTTTCCCCATAATAAAGTAATAAAATATAACATAATTAACACACATTTTAAACAGCACTTTATATTTCATCTTTACCTTATTCCACAAATGTACCAAAACTATTCATTTATATTAATAATGACATGATATGGCTGAATGTGATCTTATTGACTAGATGTGAATGAAAAGATGTTCATGCAGTTTGCAAACACATGAGACACACACAAATTATTCCAGTTTGGCTGTTTATTTAGTATAATAGGCTTCAAATATAATGCAGGCAACCAGTTTACACACTTAGGATGCTGTATTGCTACTCCACCCTAGAACTGAAGGTTGCTGTGGGATACGAAGAGGAAAAAAAGGCCATTCACAACAACAACTCACGCATCATTTTTGATCAGGCAGAGGGTAAGGAGTGAACTATACACACTGTAATATGACTGCTATGACTACATGAACAATGACTGGATTGATACAGATCCTTACATACATAACACACAAACAAGCTCAGCTGCATCCCAAACTGACACTACCACAATTAAAAACATATTGGGCACAAAACATTCACGCTAAAAAAAAAAAAACACAAAAATAAGTAAATGCAGTTCAGCCTTACATACACTGCACATAGCTTAATGCATCCCATGCCACACTGAACACTTCTGCAAAACCTTAACTGCTCAGAGAAATTGGTGTGTGATTGTTGCAGAGGATTTTACAAGTGCAGCAGCTGGTAGACATTTGTGAGATGTCCGCAGTGTAGCCTGTATTACGCTAGTGCTGAGGAAGGTTTACTGCATGCTTTCTTTCACAAGCAGGAGAGAAAGGGAAGGCTGAGGTAGAGAAGGAAAGCTGAAGGCAAAAATAAGAAATAAATAAGGAAAATAATCTGTTACACAAATGTGTTGTAGATTCAGGTTGTTCAAAGGCACTTGGATTGGGAGAGAGGTTAAAAATAAAAGGTAAAACACAGCAAGCAAAAGGAGTCCATTTTCAGGTAAAAGGTTATGTAGTGTTTGTTTATAATAAGGCGGGTGAAGAAGAAAAGCCCTTAAAATATCATTAAAGAAATAAAAAATAGCCTATTTTCATGTAAAATACTTCGTGTTGGCAATTAAAATCATAGTAATTAAATTTACAAAAAAAGGCATCTCAAGCAGCCGTATAAAAGTGATGCATAGCCTTCAGAGCAAAAAAGGAAGCCAGTCAGTGGTCCAACATTTACAAAACCCTTCATATTCTTACACCACACAATTATTTTTCGGTGGAACTTCAGATTTGTAGTGGTATTACATCCTTACCCACCAGTGCAGTGGTGTGTCACATTATCTGATTAAGCGAAAAAGCAGATAGTGGTTTCATTTCCTCAGCTGGAATTTATGTGAAACACCCACAGAGCCTTCTGACAGGCTAGATTAAACTCTAGCAACCTACAAATTCTGATCAAAACTCACCATTAACATGTTTATATCAGCGATGCTCAAAAAAAAAAATCTGGAACACACTAGACTTTTTCATTTCCTGTGAAAAGAGTAGACCCAGCTGCACTTATTTCCACACATCTTCTACAAACTGGGCTGATAGTCACACTTTAAATGAGTGGAACATGTTCCTGGATTTTTGTCAGAGGCCAATATGGCTCAAGAATAAAGGTTCCTTTAAAGCCCCCTCATTTATGCTGTCAAGGCTTTATTTAAAAAAAGGCATATTTGTTGTGCATGAATTATCCAAATTCCTTTCCCCGAAGTCTTTTTATCTTCATTCGGGCAGTGTGTATTTCCTGCCTGGTGAGTGGTCTGTTTATGTAATGTGTCATGAGGAGAATGACAAAGTGGTCATTTCATAAAAGGGCTAAATCACTCATTTCTAAACTAAACAGTTTCCCAGTGCTGAAATATTTTCTCAGTGCCATGTAGAAAAACAAAGGGCTTCAATTTAGATGGGTATATCCTTCATGTTCTGGTCCAGGGGCCAGAAGAAGAGATGTGGTTAAAGGATAGGTGCACCCCCCCCCCCCCCTTCTAATCATTTCTCTTCCTGTCCATATACAGGTGTATTGTAATTTTACTCACTCATACACTTCAGTATTATATTCTGTTGATTTTTCAGATTAATTTGTGTAGAAACATGAAAAAAATTATCCGTATGGACAAGAACATAAGCAACCTACAGAACTTTCAGCGAACCTTTCCTTTAAAAGGCAATCTGTGACTCATTTGAGGTTGAAAGCCAGCAGGGGTCGCTCCTCCCTCCTCTGCCATGGGCTTTTCTTCTCTTCTTCCTCTCCATCCTCATGTGCTGCATCATCATCTGGGGAGATTGACAGCAGTGCATGATCAGTCTTGAAAGTCACTCCCTCTGGAGTTGGTAGAGGAGGAGGAGAAGCTGGGGATGCTGAAGAAAGTGAAGGCGGTTCCTCCTGTATTTGTACTCCATCAGCTTTTTTCCCTTCCACATCCCCCTGCCCCTCATCTCCTTTGTTACCCGTTGCTTTGTCTGACACGATGGGTCCTGTTTTGCTGTCCTGGGGGCTGCACTTCTCCTCCTCAATGCCTCCTGCATCCAGATCATCCACATACACCAGCTGAGTGTACGCATTAGCTGGTATTGCGCCCTTTGATCTGTTTTTCTCAACCTGTCTTTCCTCCTGCTCTGCATCCCTCGCTCTGCGCCCCACCCTTGGCTCATTCAGGTCTACGCCAGAATCCAGACTGGCATCATTTCCATTGCCATGCCGCCCACCACTGCTATTGCCTTGCTGACCTCCTGTGCTTGATGAGTTGCTATGGCACCCTGCCCGTTGGAGGTCGATGTACGAGTGGCGGATGTGAGCATTGGAACGTCCATCTAGGGACACAAACCAGGCTCGTGGGTGAGGCAGAGGCTTCCCTCCTCTCAGCTCCATTAAAGTCTTTTCAGCCAATAGGGTGTCCTCACTGTTGATCTCCACGAGAGCAGTTTCCCCAAGTGCTGCTGGAATAGACAGAGACTCTGACAGACCAAGACCCTCTCTGTCCACCTGCTTGGTCGGACCTGGGGCATAGTCAGTGGGTGTCTGGCCCAAGGGCTGCTGGGAATGTGAAGCATTAAGCTCAGCCTGGATAGTCTCTAGGTCACTCTGCTGGTCAGTCTGCAGCAGGAGGGCCTGACCAGACAGAGGGTGCTCCCCGGGTAGGCGCATGTAGTGTGCTGGGATCACCAGTGTGGGGCGCACTCTCGGGTATCCCTCTCCTCCACTCAGCAGATCTACAGAGCCGCAGCAGAGCAACTGGCCCGGCCGTGAGAGTGACTGGAGATTAGGACGCTCTAGGTGGTCGACAGAGCGGGACAGGAGGTGGTCAGGAGCCCTGCACTCACCTCCCTCCCCTCTACTGGGGGAGTGAGGAGGAGACGAAGGAGAGATCCTTACACTGCTCTGTTGCGTAGCTAACTGACAACGATTGGTTGATGACAGTGCATCTGAAATCTGGTTGCTGGATGAGCAGAAGGAGGTGTATGATTGACGGTACCCCCTGTCTGTCCCGCATGAAAGTGCAGCCTTCAGCTGGAACGTCTCCACCGACTGCCGGTAGTCTCCGCTGCGAGGCGTCAGATTGCCAAGAGATGAGCCGTGATGACTGTTGCCAAGAGAGGAGCGGCTGTGTTTGCTGTGATGGATTAAGCTGTGTTGACGTTGATTATCTTGGTGCTCGTATGAGGATGGCTTCAGCATTGGAGTGGTCATATCTGGCTCAGTTGCTGTGGACACAAGTTCCAGCTGCACAAAAAAATAAATTGGATGTAAGAATACAGCAAATAACATCTGAACACCTTTAAAAACAGGAAAATCAGAAGAATTCCTACTTATGCTGAGTGTAAAATAGTCCTATAAAACAGACCTCGTTGCTGATGAGGTTCAGGTGAGACATCGAGGTGGCTTGGTCCCTCTTACTGCTATCCAGACCAGAGGACAACATGAGCTTACGGTGAGACCCACGTGGCTTCAAACAACGACGTCTGGGAGCACAAGAGACACAGTAGTAGGTGATCAGGTAAACGTAATCAGAGAAACAGGAAGAAATATAGCACTGCCCAGATGTAAGATGATGTGCTGAAAAAATTGACTTGTATTGCTGTTTAGCACAAACATGGTTCAGATATCGCCTTTCATTCTCCCTTTGGAGGCAACAGATGGGACATATTGATGGAAGCCAGAGTGTGTGTCACTCACCTGCAGTAGTACAGCAGGAGGCAGAGCAGGCAGAGCAGGATGAGAGCCATGCCTCCCAGTATAGCCAACAGAAACACAGTGTGATATGTGCTGATGTCCTTCATGACAACGGGACCTGTTTGAAAGAGACAGGATGTACAAACTAAACATGCAGGTATGTTGTATATAGACACACTAAAATGTGTGCTGCACACAACAAATATTTTGTGTCAATAAAGTTTCGCACCTGCATGTAAAGAGGACATGGCGGCCACCCAATATCCCAGCTGAGGAGCAATGTAGGTCAGGCTGAGCTGATTGCCGTCCCTCTGCACATGACCCAAACTGCTCTTTATCCAGGCGCCTGCACACAAAGAGTCCCAGAGTTTTAAATCCCAAATACCAACAATTATTCTGTGTTTGGACTACCTCCACACAGTGATACCCCACAGTTAACTCTCCTTACATGTGTACAATGAGACAAAGGAGCACTACACTTAGCTGCATTTATACACTAATAAAAATGATTTATAATTATATAATAAATATGGTTACATTATTATACATGGACAAGGATAAACAGCATTCTTTTTAGTAGTAATACAAATAAAAAAAGAACAGCCTCCTACATGCACATCCCAGTTAAATATACACTGCAGTCTGTTGCCCACAAAAGTCACATTTGTTTTTCTAGAAAAGTGAATTTAATGTTACTGTGGTTGTGAAATTAGCAGGTACTCTGACTGATGAGCTGGAAAATGTGTTTTGGCAGTACTGAGCTCACCCACAAGGAGGCATCATGCAAATCACAATGGGATAACACTGCACACCAGAGCAGCCCCAGGACTGCCAGTACTAAAAACTCTACAAAGCCAAAAGCACTGACTGGCTCACAATCAATCTGCTCTAAAAGGAAACACTCAGTTGTGCCTGTACTTTTCCCAACCCCTGGGCCTTAGAGTCAACAAGGTGAGAACCCACTTTGTTTCCATGTTTATACAAAGTTATACAAACATGAAGTGGCCAGAAATATGCATCAAAATCAAGATTGGAGGAAGCAAAAGGGAAGAAGAGGATATCCAAAGAGGAAATATCAATTTACAAAAGATGCTGAGAGGGGAAAAAAACACATCAGAAGCAGAGAAAACAAGACAAACAGGAGGAATGGAAGGAAAGATAAGAGAAAAGGGACAAGAAGCAGAAAAGAATGAGAGAGGCTGTGTGACTCAGCACCTCCCTCACACACACACACACACACAGAGCCCCTGTGCCCAGCCCTGCCCGGATTCACCCTGGTACTGTCTGAATCGTTTCCACAGGGGAGTCCTCTCTGTGTGTCTGACCTGTTTAATAGTGATATTTAAGGACTCTGTTCCCACGCTTCCATACAATACGGCACTGACAGACACAATGCAAACATTTATAATGTCAATACAGCCCATATATTACTTCTGCTTCTTGCCCATTCAAGCAAAGTCAACACAACCAGCCACAGATAGAAGCAGTCAGTTTTATCCCAGGGAGCTGCAACACCAAACTCCTCTCAGGATGAAGGTGTCTGTTTATGAATGCCACACACACACACACACACACACACACACACACACACACACACACACCTTGAAAGCTTAAAAAATTACTTTCCAGAAAAAGATACATACTTAACAAAAGTGTTGTTGGTCACATGTAAAAAAGAAGTAACAAGAAACTGGTTTGAAGTTTTATGATGCACAAAATCAGCTTCTTGACGGTCTTCTATTGTGCACATGAGTAGCTACAGAGGTTTTCCCTCGCCTGAAAATATTTTTTAAACTCTAAGCCCAATAGACTTAAATCCTTTTATTGTCAAAAATGTATTGGAAAATTTGCGTATCCACACAAATTCACTTAACACACTGTAGCATACTGTATATGCCAGGTCTGTTAGTGGCAAAAACAGCAAAAACAGAAAATACATGGGGCATGTGAACATGCGGAGTAAACACAGAAACAGTGTTTGGAATTGATCCACTCTGGGATCCAGTTTTAAAAACTATGGTTTCCTCCATGTGGATGAGACAATGAAAAAAGTTTTTGAGGGCACACCTAAGTTCGTCTCCATGTGGACAAGGCCTGAGCCCCGAGCAGCTCCTGAATTCTTTAACTTGGTATCTTCCTCCATGTTAGTGGTTAGAAAACATGCAATATGTTTTCCTTCTGCATTTGAAGTTCGAACTAAGAACACAAAAGTCAAAACTAAAAAACTTTGTTTCATAAGCATGATTGTATTCTATATAAATGTTTTCAAAGGATTGTTTTCAGTAGCATTCAACCCACCCTTAAGGCTTTCTGAGCAGAAACTTACCAAGCTACCTGCATATACAGGGGGGCAAAAAAAAGTATTTAGTAAGCCACCAATTGTGCAAGTTCTCCGACTTAAAAAGATGAGAGAGGCCTGTAGTCATCATAGGTAAACTATGAGAGACAAAATGAGAAAAAAAATACAGAAAATCACAGTCTGATTTTTTTTAAAGAATTTATTTGCAAATTACCATGGAAAATAAGCATTTGGTCAATAACAAAAGTTAATCTCAGTACTTTGTTATATAGTATTCATAAGGTTTTCACACACTGTTGGTATTTTGGCCCATTCCTCCTCCACACGCACGTCTCTTCCCTACAAAGATTTTCAATGCGGTTGAGATCTGGAGACAGGCCACTCCAGGACCTTGAAATGCTCACGTTTCTACTTTCAATGAGTAACGCAAACACAATATTTTATATTTGTGGGTAAGACAACTGAGGAAGCTGCTGACAGTGTGTTGTAAAATGTTTACTCCGAGACAGTAGGGGGAGCTACGGAGTACTAGAGTACCCTACGCTTTCATTTATCACAACCATCAACGTCAAGGAGTTGACTGTGCTACCTCACCTCAAGTAACTCTTTTGTTCACCTGCCAACTATGTCAAAATCTGGATTCCCTGGTCATTCCCTTCTCATCTGAAGAATAATGAGACTGTAAAGTGTGTGTTTGCAGGGTGTGATCACCAAACAAATGTGTATGTGACTTTTGTGTAACACAGACACAGGAAGCATACTCCACATACTTAACAAGGTTTCAAACCTGGCATTATTTGTGATAGGCAGTTAACCGAAGAGGATATTGATCACAGTGATGCCAATTATGATGTCTCTGGCTCAAAAAATTACTGTGAAGAGGACGACAGAAGCAATGTGGTTGTAGAGTACGTAGCATCTGTCCTTTTGGAATTAGAAAGTGTTCATAATGTTTCAGTTTGGTTCATTGATGAATTGGTAGATGACCTGCACTTCATAGCAAGTTCTGCATCCATAACTGCAACACGAGATATTGTTGTTTCACATTTAAAGAAAAATAATCAAACAATTGCTGACACGTTTGTAACATCTCTAGTGGAAGAATTGTGCAAATCGAATCCCCTAAGAGGAGCCCTTAGGCTGGCTACATAGTTGATGCGTGTAACGCGTTCAAGCGACGCGTTTGACGCATCCGACAGATCCAACGCATTTCCGTTCATAGGCTAAACAGAGACCGCAAGCGAGCCAGGCAACACGTTAAATGCAATGCTTCGCTATAGGGGGTACCAGCGTCGTGTACATTCCGAGTGTCAAACCGGCTGACATTCCGATCGAAATGGTAACTGCAGAGGAGTTTGTTTTGTTGTTGATTTTAAAACATGAGCTGCAGCAGAGATTAGGATGGAGAATCACAGTCTGTTGTTGGGCTGCACCTCTTCGCCCGCCACATTTCATCTTCTACTGTAAATATTAGGGGTCATGTATACATATACAGTCATGGAAAAAATTATTAGACCACCCTTGTTTTCTTCAATTTCTTGTTCATCCTAATGCTTGGTGACACTAAAGTATATTACCTGAACAATATAATGATCATGCAAAATGCATCTGATTACATAACACTTTATGTCCTATTTGAAATGTTTAAGCTTTATTGTACTACCAGGGTCATTTCATGTCACAGGCAGTACTGCACATGCAAAAGCTGAGAGGGGTTTTCTGCTTACATTCAAGCTGTAGCACAACTTACAAGTTGTCAGCTCTCACTTAATGCCTAAAACAAAAGAATTATGTGAAGCCACAAAGGCAGCCATCTTGGCACTGCTGGAAACTGGCATGAGAGAGAGACAGGTAGCCAACAAACTGAAGATCTCCAAAACTGCTGTTCATTACACCAAGCAAAAACAAGCCAAACATGGTACTACAAAATTGCTAGCTGGTCGAGGCAGGAAACGTCTTTCTACCCCACGAGATGACCGTGCACTCATCCGTTCCTGTGTTAGTAATCGTCACAGTGGGCACTGTCAAGAAATGTGACTTGTTC
>JAVQJX010186737.1:0-13273 GCA_036025115.1 Ambassis agassizii
TTCAAATGAAGTAAATCAGATGAAAATAAAAGGAGCGATGTCCAGCTATTAATTGGTTTACATTCAGCTTCAGCCAGTTCCATATATAAGCTCAGGACGCAGTAGAGGAGCAGTTTAAGACTACTGATGTTGTTTCACAATTTATAATCTATAATCTGCAGCAAACATTCCTGACTGTGACACTGCTGTTTCTCAGAAATGTATACAACCAGGAAGCTTCAAGCCTTTTCTTCTCAAACACAGAGTTTGTGCATTACGAATCAATATCCTATATATGCAAACAATCAGGATGCACAAATACATTAGTGCTTCACTACATCGGCATCTGGACTTTGCAGTGACTGATGAGTGTTATTATTTCTGATGAAACAGAGAAAATCCAGCTTAAGATAAAAATTCTATTTCTCAAACGTTATTTCACAATATCCTGTATTTTCACTTATCTGCGGGAGTGATTGCTTCACTTTTCTTTGTCTGTAATAAAACAAAACTTTGTGACATATCCTTATCTAAACACATGTTGACAGCTCACATCTATCAGTATTTGCTTCCTGCTTTCCAGATGATCTGTAATGAACATAACACAGGTGTAGATACAGCTCATTGTGATAGTGTACAGGGGCCTTCCACACATCAACAGGACACAAAATCAAAGTATCACAGTTCTACACCTTCGTCAATATGCCAGGTGGGAGTGTATGCAGCCGTCTGTCAGACAGACTGCCTGAGACAGAGCCATCCATCAGTGTGTGGCTGGAAATGGGTCACCTCCTGTGATGTGACACACACACATTTCTTTGTTGATTAGCCAAATGCAGCAATGATGAGCATGAAATTAGTTTTTAGAAGCTGACACCTGAAGTAACATTCATACAAACTCAGGGTAAATATCTGCCTGCCTTTTTTTATTTTAAATACTTTATTGATCCCCCAGGAGACATACATACATATCACTCCTACACATATTGTTATGCACACACATCACACCCATGCACATCCATAGAGGAGAGGAGGAGTGGCTGGCTGGCGCTACAAGCTGCCGTGCCCCGAGCGGATTGGAAATGAACTGGCACCGCTAACAGTCCACCTCCATGTGTCTTGGCCGGGGGTCTGGACTCGAACCGGCAGCTCTCCGCTTCCTAACCCAATCCCCTACGGACTACTACTGCTGTCTCAATTAGGTTTGGATGCTTAATCACAATTACATGGTAAAAATGATCACACTGTGCCACACCGAGCAGGCAGGAAGAGGTGCATGCATGGATCAAAAAAGTTAAATGACATTTAAATCACTTCCCATCTGTCATCTGCATGAGCCTGTTCTATATGTGCACCCCATTGTTCGGAGTGTATATAAGCAGCTCAGGGCCTCAGCGCTGCAGAGGCTGCCAGATGCATGGCACACATCACTGAGATACAGACTGTATATGGAAAAGAATGCAAGATTAATGTTTCAAATATGCAGACATCCACAGGACTCAGCTGCTGCATCAGTGACGTGCCTCAGCAGGCTGCACAGCTGAGCCAAGCGTGTAATCAGACTTCATGCACAACTTTGTGTGAAAGCTTAAACAAAAGTAACACACCAGCAGATTCTGATGGATCACATGAAACATCTGCGCTCGATTTGTATGACATCAACACTTACAAACTCTGCCTGATGAAGACAGAGCTTCTCTGTAATTCATGTGGATGTTCTCACATGAAGCGCTATAATGTGTTGGATTCACTGCACCTGTGCTACACATAAATGATTGATATCCACTCCCGACAGACGACACTCTCAAGACCTCTGATGGAACCGCTGCAGCAGTTTTCACTATGATTCACTAAAATGCAAATGTCAGAATTACACACATCACAAACCCTATAGTTGATTTCAAGCTAATATTGAGGTAAATATTGAATTGCAGATTCTTTAAAAGCTGCATCAGATGGAGGATTCCAGCTCTCTTAAACTTACTTTAACATGTATTTTACAAAAATAAAATAAACCATTGAAGAGACTCAACATATAAAATAAGTCAGTGTGTGCCTGAACAATTGGCAGCACAACACGAGAGCTGCAATTTAAGAGGTTAAAGTGAATATGTATGGATCACTATTGTAGCCACAATAATCCAATTAATTAAACCTGAACCTGTTTATATTCTTGTTTTATGTTTATATGATATTCTATCCACACAACAAACCAAAGGCAAACCCACGAGATACTGTCTATTCTCTCCCAACACTTCTTGCACTTTCCATTCCCAAATAGGGCAAAAATTACCCATCAGCGCCCCCTGCGGGATTCCCAGGGGAAATGGACATTTGTACCTGAGAGCTGAACATTGTAAATACGGTTTTCTGCACGTGCTACAAGTTAATGACATTGATCAGGCAGAGTTTCATTTTTCCAATGACCTGCTGCAGGTGAGAAAACCTTCCAATTCAATGCAGTTTGTATTTGTTTTTTATTTTTTTTCTGTTTTAATTGCCCCGGTGCACATGCGCACAGAGTTTACGATAATTATTACTGTTTTGCACAGAAGCCAAACTTCCTGTGATCAATGTAAAGAGAGAAAAAGTACAAATACACAAAGTATTTTGGTAGCTACTAATATGCGAATTAGGTTATTTCTGCAAAAGGCACCCCAACCTGAAATTTAGTTTTCACTTGAGTCTTTGCTGAGGGGGACACCCCTTCACTCTGCTGCGTTCAGCGGGGCTGGGGTCTGCCTGCAGTGGGTTACTGACCTGCCAGTCTCCGCTCTCTGACATTCTTCCAGAGTAAATCCCAGGCTTTGGATGTGGAGCTCCGCAGCTGCTCGCTGAAAGAGCGCCGGAGCTTCAGTCTCGCAGAGTTTCTTTTAGAAGTCATCTCAAATCCTCCACACGGACATAATAATAAAATCCTCTTTTGGTGCCACACAAACCCAGTTAAAAGTCTCCAACACGAAAATCACTGTTTCCCATTAACAAGTTCTCTCTAAAGCAGCAGCGGGGCTGACTTTGGTGGGAGCCGGTCTTCAAATGAAGGTGTCAACATGTTGATGGAAAAATAAATGAATAAATTCCTTCCGATCGGAAATCAATATCGAATCAAACCAAACAAATAAAAAGTGACAGCAAAGCGCAAAGACAGCCTTTCACACTTCACACCAGATGTGCGTTTGTATGTCTATCTGTGAGTTTCGCGCACAGAAAGTGAGACAGCCGTGATGCCTTTCAGTGCTGGAGGAAATCTGAGCACTACCAGTGCCGCACATGTGATCCATCTAACAAAATGGTAAATATGACCGCAAACGAGAAGCGAAGGGCTGAGGGTAAGAACAGATGGACACATTGCATCATTTTATGAATGAAAAGTACTGAATGCATTGAATGTTACTCATTTTATAAGCACATTTTGCAGATTTGTTTGCATGATGATTTGCCATAAACATCATGTGTTGCAATTTATTTTATTTAAAACAACTAAACATGTTTATTCTACCAAGAAATGAACGTACACAGAGCTAAAAGACTATTATGCGTTTATACATTTTGCAGGTTGAATTGTCAACGTAACTTTTGGGGAACTCCAAAAACGACTTTAAACAGCATCGATCTGTCCGTAGAGCACTTTAAGGCACCACGAGGTGCACACCATTCCACACCCCACCACCACAAATACACACAGTTTACTCAGCTCAAGTGACAAATTTAAAAGCCAACACACTTAATACAACATTAGAAAATTATTATAGGCTACAACAACATTAATTATTATTATAAAATGTCAGAGAAACTTCAAACTCTCTTAATATATTTTCTTTTATTAAGTTGCTTGAGTTTATTGTCACATACAGTCATTGTCCTCTTGAGCTGATGGCTGACACAGACCTATTTAATAACTAGTATCAGCTTTTTGACCTAATTTCACACCAGGATGACGCCGTCTATTATTTTAAATCTTAATGAGAGTTCAGTGAGTTCTCCGCAGGTAGGTTAGAGTAGGTCAGCCCTTACAACAGAAACATGGATTCAGTTTCAGGACCATTTACTTTTGTTGTCACACCGCAAACCCTGATCCGAAGAATAAACATGATAAGTGCTTCTATAAGGCTCCTGCTGCATGCCTGCCACACAACAGCTTCAATAATCCATCTGCCATAATTATTTTAGGAATTTCCTCCTATTACTCTGTGCCCACTCAGGCAGCGCATGACCTAAGAGCAGTGATACGATATCAGCTGAATTCATTTCTCCGTCACCAGCTGGGATTACTAATATAACAGGTATAAACCCATTCTAAACACACAGAGCGGCTGGCTGGAGATTGACAGTTTCTTAAATGAACGAACCTCCGACGACCTCAGGTTGCCCTCTCAGCATGAAGCTGAGGTAACATTACTTCATTTTAATAAGGAAACAGACCCCATTTGCCACTGAGTGGGACAGATGATTTACACATTAGAGCAAGATCACATAGTGAGATATCCCAGCAGCAAAGAGCTGTACAGCCCAGGGGGAGAATATTAATGAAGGGCCTGCTTTTCCAAAGGGAAATTATGTGCAGGCAGGAAGACTTAGAATCTGATCTTAGTGTATTCTCAGGGTCTTTTATCCAGAGTAGTACATTTGTCACCTTTATTTTAAGGTTTAAGAGGAATGGAAAATATGTGACAAAATATAGATGCTTCTTTTTGAGGTTCCAGTGATCAGCATGTGGCTATTTTCAGCTCCACTGGTTCGGGCCTCACGCTAAAATGCACACACTTCATTTGACTTTTCAGGAAGGGTCAGGGTTAGGCCGAGTCAAACACCTCATTTTCACATAAACATGAAAGTTCACAAAGTTCACAGAGGAAAAAAGCTTCAGCTCTGATACTGATAGATTTATCCTTCATTCAAGTCTACAGAAATGATTTGAACAATGCATCTGTCCATCATCTTACTAATTTTACAACAGGATGATGAAGGAGGACAAGGATGTTGACGTTGCAAACAAGGCATCAATCTCTGAGCCTATAGTGACTGACAGGACAAGAGTGGACGCACAGACAGGCAGACAATACCGACCCTGTCAGCCCAGCCCCCCCCCCTCCCCCCAGGAGTAAAAGTGATGGAAGAAGAGCAACAACAAGGTTCTGACCTCTCTCGACATGAATCACTGACGAGGTAAACACAGCCAGTTCACTCAAAAAAGAAACCACTTGCACAAAGAAGATGAGCATTATGGCAATGAGGAGCACCGTGGACAGACAATGAGTTAGCCTCTGGGGTGCTCCTTGGCAGTGGAAGTAATAGCAGATGCAAGAAGAGGAAACATCAGTCAGCTTGAGAATGTTTTCCCTTCGCTGACTCACTCACTTTGTTTGTTTTGGCTAGGCAGCTTTTAGAATGCTCTCGTTTTCCCCGAAATACTGGACTATTTCTCTTTGTCCACTCGTTCTGCTCCTTCTTTCATAAACACATACAGATAAACACACATATTTACTTGTTCACCAGTTATCTACATTCCAGAGTTTGTGAGCATCCACGTCTGGTGACTGATGTGGAATGCTGTCCCGTAGCTGCAGTGGGAAAATCCCAGATGTGAGGAAACTGATTTCTCCTCCGTGAATGGGCCATGTTGTTGGCCAGGAGGTCTTACACCAGGCCCCCTTGAAACGTCTGGGAGATTGCACTTCCCAGCCTAATGGAAACAAGGCTCTGTGCGCAGGGAGCGGGGAGATCTCCCCTCCACCTCCATCCCGGCCCCTGAGGGCTCGTCTCAGGCATGTGCTATAAATTTCCTGACCATATATTCCCAAGTCGAGTTCATTTTTCCAGAGGAGCCACACATGTGGTGTATATCTGGGTTTAGATTATGTGGTTGGGGAAGGAGGAGCTGACTTTGGTCCCAATCCATTAAAGTGGCCACTAATTCTGTTTGCTTTGAGGGCCGTTCGTTGTAACGTCATGGTTTCTTCCTTTGGTGAAGGTTGCTCTTTATGGAATGGTTTAATCCCAAACAGATCATCAATTACATCAAAAATCTATTTTTAAAAACACAGATGAAACCATGATTATTTTTTTAGCTTGTTACATAACTTTTATTAAAATATAAGTGTGGTAAGAACATAAAAATGCTGTTTTAATAACACGTGTTGCGTTAGGCTTTTGCTGGGGTCAAAGTTTCTATAAAGAGGCCTGAAGAATGTAAAACTGTCATGACAAGCGTACATGGCTATTGTTTAATTGAATGACAAAGCATGTAATGCTGTCAGGTCTGGATCTGTTAAAGCCGTATTGCCCAAAAAAATGCATGGGAAAGCATTTACACCACTGTCCAACACCTGGTTTCCATTAGAGCAATGAGGATTTAATTTCTCTCACAATCACTTTCACTCCCTCCATTTCTCTGGGATGTAAAATAAGCTAATGTTTTATTGATTTTTAAGTCATTTTCAAGCTGGTTTTAAGCCTCTTTATTCACTCAGGACTAATTTGCATTGATGTGAAATATACATCAGGTTGATTTTGCTGCAAGGCACCTCCAAAGCAATCACCAATAAACACAAGCCGACAGGATAACTCTTCATAAATTACAATATACTGTAGCATGACCCCAACCTCTATTAGAAAGATTCAAACAGGAAGCTGGTGTTTATATTTCCAGATGAGCATTGTCCCATGAGAGAAACTGGAGTTAAGACCAAAGGAGGAAAAAAAAACAGCTGCTTAAAATTAAACCTACAGTGTGGACTTGTAGTCTCCTCTCCCATGACAAATGTCTTACATCTAAGTCATTACAGTTTTGCCTCCAAAGGTCTCATGCTGCTACTCAAGATGTTATATCAAATAGAAAACACAGCGAAGCTGTGAGAACCGCATGTTTCAACTCGCTCTCTAAAACATCAGCAAATGAATGATCAGTTTTATTAATGATGCATGTGTGGACTGTAAGCAGTCTGTCTGCTGCAAACAATTCTGCTCAACTCATCAGCTGTGATAAAGCTGGAAGTACAGTGCACGTATTGTTTTCAAACTGAGACACAAACAAGTCCTGCTGGGCCCTTAAGTTTTAAAGCCAGAGAGCAGAGAGGATGCAGGAAGTCTGTTCTGCCTCTGTCTGCTATTGCTCTTTGATTACTGAGCCAAATTGTTTAATCAGGTCTGAAACCACAAGAAAGCCGCAGTGCTACACTGCCCCAGGACAGAGCCTCTTTTTTAGTGTTTTTTTGTTATCTGGGTACAGGTGGAAGTGCACAGCCATGTAAATCTCCAGTAGCATGGTTACCCGCCGCCTTGCTCCAGTGAAGAAACACACAGTGTTTGGTGTGAGTGGTGCCACGCGCTCGGCCAAACTGAGGATACAGAGGCGACTGCTGCAGGCCCAGTGGAGGAGCAGCAGACTTTTTGCCTCCCTGCAACATCTGGAATCTCTGTGGTTTATGTGGGAAATTTGGGAGGCCACAAAAAGAGCCAATGTAGTTATTGTATCTGAACCAACCCTGAGGAAATGTTCTTGGCTTAGGAACTGTGTGTGTGTGAAGAAACACAGAGGGACTACAAAGTGGAGGAGCAGACCTGATAAAGCTTTGGATGAGAAAGAAGTCATTGTTTGGATTTATTTCCAGCAGTACGCATTCACAGGAAAGGTACACACACACAAAAGAGAGATAACAGGAGGTGAGCGTGTTGACTGTGCAGCCACTAACATCCTGGTGTGGGACCCTGGAAGGAGTTTGGCCCTTCCTGGCTCATTACTTCCTAAATCTTGCTTCTGCCTTTCTTCTCAGTTGGCAGCTGAGTGCTGGACCAACCTGTTAGCTTTTGTGTCGCTTCACACACATGCACACATACCGAAACACACACACACACACACACACACACACACACATAGTGCTTGTCCTCATGCAACTGGCCAGCATCCTGACACGGCTGCCCACGTCTCCTTCCACTTAGTTTACAAAACCCGGGCCTGAATTCCTCTCCACACAGAAAACACTCTCACCTTGGCCTGTTGGTGGAAGCCGTCCCCCCCCCCCCCCAAAGGATTTATTGGCTGCTTCTTTCCTAATTGGCGGTGCAGAGTTTATTAGAAATAACAACAATAAGCTTGTTTCCTCTTGTTGAAGAACATCAAATTGGTTTTCTTCTCTCACGCTATGATGGGATCAAAACAGATGATGTATTCTTGGCAATAAATAATGAAACTGTAGAACACGATGATATAAGGGTCTTGAAAGCACTATTAAATGGCATTATGTGACATTATGTGTACAATAGCTACAATAATTGTAATGAAAATGTTGAAATTGCAATAAAAACGTGAAAGCGGGTTAACCAGATAGTCCTCTAATGTTTTCACAGCCTTGACAAATTACTGTATATACAAAGAAAAGTCCAGAAATACTACCATGCAGCCTTCTTTTCCCCCCCTCTCACTTTCCCCTGTCAAACAGCCGAGCTGGCCTCTGCACTCAGGAAACCACAAGTCATTTTCCATCTTTCCATGTGTGGAATTTTTCATGCACTCGTCATGCCAGCAGCACCCTTTATAGTCTGAGCTGAGCATCTAGAAATGACGACTTGCTTATAAATTTAGAGCATGATGTCACTGATCTGGCACCTGTTAAGCAATGGATCTAGATATGGAGCGAAAAATAACGGCACAAATATATGATAATGTATTTTCCTGGAGCTGAACTGAACACATATGATCAATCGTATTCCATCCTGACCGGCTGTCCTATTTCTTAATGAATTAAGCCCTGTTTCCACGGTACAGCACGGAAAGTTTTGGTACGGTTTTGGTACGGTGTCTTGAGCTCAATTGTGAATCAGTACTTCATATTTAAAAATGACACCCTAGTGTTTGTATTGTAGCTGTTATCTCACGTGCATGGTGAGGACAGTTCCAGACCAATTGGACAGCAGTGGGCGTGTCTCCAACTGCACCACAAACTGGTACCCCAACAGAAGGGTGACCAAAACCAGTACAGTTTGGTACGCCAAGTTTTTATAGTGCACAATCTCAGTGCACAATTATCTATGTTTCCATAAAACACAGATAATTGTGCACTGAACTGAACTGCACTGCAGTGTACTGCTTCGTGGAAACGAGGCTTTAGTCTGGTCTCCAAACTAGTACTTACAAAAGACATCCAAAATGGCGGGAAGTGGAGCAGGAATGTCGGTGAATGACTGTGTTGTTGGTTGTTGTTGGTTTTGTTGTAAAATGTGAAAATCAGCAGGAAGTCAATGCATATAGTCGCCCCATTTTAGATAAATGGTTACAACTGGTGCAGTGGGGTCTAACTGAGTGGAGCTGGCTATGAGGGGAAGCGATTTCTGAACCCATTTCACAGACTAACTTCTGCAGAGTAAATGAGTGTGGCTGGCCATGCTAAGCATTTGCAACAAGCTTCTCCACCATTTTCTTGATGACAATAATCCCAAATTCCACTTCATAGCTACTTTCCCCTTACCTTAAAAGTTTGACCACTGTTGTTTTTTTCCTGTCAGGATGTGCTAAGAAACGATTTAGCAGCACCTTCAGCTTACAGAAAGTATCACAGACTCGTCCTGCAGCACTCCAAGCTTTTCTTGTAGTTTGTGTTTGGAACGTCTTGGTTTGGCAGATCCCTGACCTCAGCTCGCTCAAAGACACCTTTGGGATTTTGAACTTCGAGTAGAGGCCAAGTCTTATCGCCCAGCATCACTAGATGACCTCACTAATGCTGTGTGGCTGAATGAGAGCAAATCCCTGCAGTCAGGTTTCTAAATCTTGTGGTAAGCCTTCAGAAAAAAAGCGAGGAGGCCGTTACAGCAGTATATTAATGCGTTTTGATAGGTCTCACGGGTGTACACATAATTTTGGCCATATGTGTACTGAATAAACAAACATATAAGAAATTGAGTTACACTGTGTATGTAAATACTGGAAAATATGGATGTTTTAAAATGATGTATTCCTCAGAATTTCCCTTGGGAACAATGTGACACTTAGCTGAGTTTGTAGTTTGAGGTTTGACATTTACTATCACAACAGAAAAGATTTAGAATGAAAACAACAATGAGGTCAGATGTGAACAAAGTCCAATGAATAACGAAACATCCAAAATCCTCCATCTGACTTTAATATTCACCCCACAAGCCTGCTTCACTTGTATGTGTTCTGATTAAAACTACGTAGGTGTCAGGCTATGTCATCCATTCCTCACTTGTTGCTCTTGTGATGTGTATATTATAGTCCCTAACAGGCCTCCAGAGAGAGAGAGACTGCAGCTGTCTGAGGTCACAGTCAGCCTCCACCAACAGGCACTGGCCCTGGCTGAGTTCTAGACTCTGAGAACAGCTGAGAACCAATGCACGAGTCAAAAAAAAAAAACAGATAAAACAACCCCACTGTAATGCATTATTAGCTGTGGACATTATATAATACCCACTGGTGTTTCATCTATAGCTGGGGTAGTGATTTATAAAAGCAGTGCATACACAGAGGAGTGATTTCACACTGAGATGGATTCTTATATTGGCCAGTCTCACTGTGGGAGTCATATAAGTGGAGCTGGTAAATGACCACAGCTCTACTGTGCAATTTATCCAAATCATCAGGGTTTTTTACTCAATATTTTCATATTAGTTGTTAATGTTAATTCAGTAGTCACATCCCATTATGGGAAACAGCCATCTGTTGTTTCATGCACACGGAATACACTGAAGGTATCTGAATTTCCTGTGCATTGCTACTGAAGATATATCCAAATATATTTAGTATTGACCTGTCATTATTGATGAGTCCTCCTTCCCACCAAACTCCTCTGCAAACACACCCGACTCAGATCAAAAGCATCAAAACTGGCTATAAACTAGCTGGCTATGAGTATTATGAAACTAATAATACTGGGATCAGTCACATTGCTTGTGTTCCAATAAATCTTTGTATTTATAGATAAACAGTGCAGTGCAGTGCTCCCACTACCATTGTTATTTCTCTATAAACATTGGCTGGAAACACTTACATCTAACACCTATATTTTAGTTACTTCATCTGAATTTCTCAGACTGACCAAAGACACTTTTCTCAGTAACAAAACATAATAATTAGCAGGAGCAAAAATGAGAACTGATAAAAAGCAGTAAAGCTGCATTAAAGGATTCCAAAATCGGGTGACACTTAACACTGACTATAAAGAAGAAAATAGACAAAACATCCAACAGCTTTTCACACCATGATGTCAGGGACACAGGCCTTTACATTTACTTTCCTTACAAATACAAAGAAGTCTCAAAGGGATTCAGAATTTCCTCTTTGTTTTTCTTATAATCAGCAGCAAGAGATTTCCACATTGGAAGTAGATTAGCATATTTATTCAGAGAGAGGATCTGTGCAAATGCACACAGTCTGTTTGGAACCACAGAGGCTGCGAGGGAAGCCTCAGCCTGACAGTTCTGGGCCATAGAGGACTCTTCAGCTCCTACTGAAGTGTAATTTTCCCTCTGACTGGCGTTTGGGAAGGTGATGTTTATCATAACAAAGCACATGATTATTTATTTACGCAAGTTAAAAGTCACTGAGTTCTACATAACTGCTTCTCCTTGGACCCTGCCACACATTCTGTTTATCTACACTGTCCACTGAATGTTTCTGTTGCACACAGAAACATGAACACATTCATAATAAAACCTTATGTTGACCCATTTATTATACACATTTTAGTCTTCCCTCCATATCTGCACTGTATGTGCAGCTTTTCAGTGTCACTGTGGATTCATTAATTCTGTGATGAATGTCAGTAAAGGCAGGATGAACACAGTTGCCTCCTCTCAACAGAGGAAGCCATTAATTTCCACACTGCAATTAAAGAGACTTCAGGGAATAGATTTCCATACAAATTACACTGTGAGAGGGGATATGGTACTTTTGGCTCATCAGCTACTCAAGGTTTGAAAAATGCTCTCTAAACGTTGAATAATGCCTTCAGAAAAATAAACATTTGAGATTGAGGATTAAGCCCCCCCCCTCCCCCCTCCCCCTCCTCCTCCACAGACCAGATCTTCTCTGAGCACATCCATATGTGGTTTTAGAATAGTCCTCTTGGGTTTTTTGTTTTGTTTTTTTCCTTCCCCAGGCAAAACAAAACAATTCGAGTAGGCTAAAAGGTCCAGTGCTTTTTCCAGAAACGTCTTAAGTAAATAACAACAAGAGCTATTTGTGAAATGTTCATTTGTAACCGTTTAACGTCACACAAAAAGTGAAATCTATGAAAATGAATCAATGTCATCAGCAGAATTTGAAAATCATTTCTTCCTGCTGTTTGCCATTTTGGAAACGAATCCAAAAAAGTATGTGCTCTCTCCTCTCCTGGACAATGTCACTTTAATGAGGAGGACAGTGTTGTTATGGTCGATACAGAGAACCACCTGGCCGTCTCCAATTCATGTCTTGAAAAGAGCCTCCGCAGTCCAGCTGTAAAATACAACCAGGGAATATCACACCTCCTGTGTGTGACTCTGCCAGCTTTACAGCATTACAACATCCTCCAGGTCTTTTTGTCTAATTCAGGATGAAACAATGTGAAAGTTTGATTTAATTAATTAGCAGCAACACTGTCAGGTTAACATCAGATAAAAAACCTAACTATAGTAATATATGGTATGGCTGTGCTGCACCACCAGCAGACCACACATTATTTTACTGCTTCATAAAAGTGACATGGAATTTTTCCAGACTATAATGTCCACTTGTGCGGTACCATCATGTACAACTGAGGTCATGTGAGAGAGCAACCTGAGTCTAAAATGGCATCTATCCAAATCCCACAGCTGCCCCCCAAGGGCCACATCACACCAGGCCAAATATTTCAACCCCAGCAAAACAGAAACAATGATCTGGCACGCTGCCTAATTTTAACTGCATCCCTCCAAGTGAGCAACATATGAAAGGCCTTAAAAATAAGAGTCTGTGCATTTGGACATTCTTGAGACACCAGCAGGGGAAGGGGAGTGGGGAGGGGACAGGCACCTGTGGCCATCAGTCTTATTAGCATTGTCTGGGGCCTGAGCAATACCACCATGCAAGTGAGGACTAACCATGCATAGACTAACACTGCAATGACAGGATAATGGCTGCACAACCAAAACCGAAAAAAGATTCATTTATGATTTTTTTTTAAAGGTATCAAAACTTAAAATTAAATTTTTACAATCATTCATTTTCTAAACCCTTTCATTTCTCAATGAACTGAAATTATATCAAATAAGATCTGATGGTTTTCGAGTCAAATAATTTGTCCTCTTATGCCCAGTGTGTGTA
>JAVQJX010186783.1:0-13425 GCA_036025115.1 Ambassis agassizii
GTACATTTGGATATGTATATATATGTAATATGAGCATACTGTCATAGGGGAAAATGTACAGTAATTGCCCAATAGGAAGAACAAATAACTGTCGGAAAAGTAACCTAAATTCTAGTGATTTTATCTGCCCTGCAGTGCAGACCAAGAAAGGCTGTAGCAGATGCTTGATACACTGATATACATGCGTAATGTAATAACTGTTTCTAGTGTCACTTCACATGCTAGTGTACCGTATCAATAAACAGCTAGCCTTGAAATGAGAACGGAGGAAAAAATGCTTGTGTGGACGTGAGAGAGACTACAAAAGATGAGTTTAAATATTTAGTCGAGAGCTATTTATACGACAGCTTGTCGTATAAATGAGTGGAAGTGGTTGCTTTCCACTGGTGGTACCTAGCTAACAACCCACTTGACTGGCCGTTAGCAAATGTTAGCTACTAAGTAATAGCTCAGTATTTCTATCTTCTCTGCTAGTAGCAGGAATAAAACCTCGCCCAATAAACTTTACGGTCACTCACCTCAGCCTCTGTTTCCCTTTAATGTCTTTCTAAAACATAAACCTGGTGCGGCAATAAATAAATAAATAAATTAAAAAAAAAACATGAAAACGAGGTGACGCTAGTTGACCCGCAGCTCACAGGGCTCATCCATTCACTCCGAGCCACTACCTCGATTTCTGTTTACTTTTCGGCCTCTTTTTTGGAGGAAGTGCATCTCGTGACAACAAACACAAACCGCTGGCATTTCTGTCCCCAAACTGACTTTGAATCAGTTCTGACGTCCGGCTTCTCCCTCCACTGAATAGTGACATGAGAGCACGCGCACTGATTTCTGATCAGTGTTCTCCAAATCAACGAACGTGAGGGGGCGGGGCACGCACGGTGACGCAGCACGTTCACATACGCCGACGTGCTCTGGGAAACATGTCGGCATCTGAGACAACGACAAAGGTAGCAAGCCTGCCACACAAAACACTATGCCAGCGATATTTACGCGTTGTTATCCTCTTGTAAACGCAGTAACCTTGCTTTGCAAAGTCGGACCACTGCAGCAGCCGTCTGCCATTTTGTAATTGTCTTTAGTTTTTTTATTAGAATAGCTCTTTAATTGAAAGCTGTGCTGTTACAAGCTATCAGTGTTAGCTTGTTACATTTTTTGCGTTTTCTAAAGATTGTTTTGATATTTCAGATGTGTTTTCTGATTTTATCACTTTCCCATCTGTATCGTCCGCATAGATATTATTCTGCGTTGCATTTATTGCATTTGGACGTGTATATGTTCATTTTGTTGCAGTTTTTTTAATTTGATTTTTTTCGAACCAAATGTTGAGACACTGTTTTTTTCTATACTTTGATGCTTAGTAGTTATCGACAATACATTTAAACACAGCATATCTGGACAGTAGTATTGCTTTCTGCTCTTTCTAGTGGTTGAAGGGCCTCACTTGGATTTGTGCTCAAATTCTTGAATGGGTTGATTGACTGATGGTGGTAGATGACGTAAAACCGCATAAGATCAGCCATTGGCTGAGAGAGTTATTTTGGCGAGACATAGGCGGAAATTGGTTGCGTGGATGCACCATACAATAATATTTAAAATTTCGCTCCGATGGGAATAACTACATCGCGGTGTAGTGTAACGATTCACGTTTGGAATAGCTGGCTTCAGCCATCCATGCAGTAATTTTGCGGATACTTGTGTAACGTATGCAAAACACATATGCAAAGCTACATTCTTTGGAAAGATGGGCATCAATGTAGAAATTGTGTTGGCTGTCTGCCGGATGTTTTGATCTTCTTTCTGCAATCATTAGTTGTTTTTTTTTATAGGATGAATGCGTATTTTACTACAGTCTGTTGTTTACTCTTACTTTACAGGAGCCAGATAAAGATGACTCGGAAATACCAGCAGAGTCAGTAGCAGGGCCAAGTAAAGTTAAGGAAGGTAAGTGTACAGCTTGTTTATGCGGGTGTGGCTAATGTTTCAATTGTGTGTTTTTCATTGTTTTTCATTTTTTTGTGAAATGCTTCACAGATAATGCAGCCCCTCTTGCACCAACTGCTGCCAGTAAGACGGACTCAATGGGTGGTTTGCCATCAGTGTTGTCATCTCAGCAGCCTGCGAAGGACAATTCCAGAGCTAGTGATGATGTAGAGAAATTGTCTCCAGCTTCCTCTCCACACAACAAACCGGCTGCAGGTGAGACTCACATTTCATACAGAAGTTACAGAGCTGGGGTGCATAAAGGGAAACATAAATAATGTATTTCTGAATTTTCAATATATAGACGTATTTTTTTTTGTCATTTTCAGTAATTCTTTTTTCTCTCTCTCATCTTATAGGACATACTTCAAAGTCTCTCCAGTCACAGTCATCCTCGTCCTTGTCCTCCTCTCCTTCTACATCTTTAACATTGTCCCCTGGCCGTGCCAAAATGAGTGTATCTGGCCCTGGTAGCAGCAAATCCGTCCTTTCACCTGCTCCATCATCCTCCTCTTCTTCCTCAGCCATGCCTTCTTCTTCTCCATCTGCCTCTCCTGCTCCGCCAAAGATCCACCGAGCCCGTAAGACCATGAACCGCCCACCGCTCGGGCAGGTGAGACATTTGTTTGGCATGAGTGGAGTTTGTGCCTGTGTCTGGATTGTTTTTTGTGATTATTTTATCATTTTGCTCTGCAGTCGAGTCACAGTGAGGCACCTGTTGCACCTAGATCCTCCTCCTGCCTTTCGTCTGACTCTGAATCTGGTTAGAAAAAAAATCACTCACTACATAATGTTTGTAAAAACATCATTTGTTGTAAAAAAAAATTGTCTCATGTGAAAATAATCCTCTTTTCCTGTTTTCCAATAGCTGCCAAAAAAATGAAACTAAGTAATTTATCAGATGGCACACCTGAGAAGTCTGAACATGTTCCAGATAATGCTCTAGCTGTGGTAAGTTTTATTATTTGCAATCAGTTTAGAACACTCACCTCTTATTCTGGTTAATTTTGTCCTGTTCTGGCTGTCTTTTAACATTTAGGAACAGAAGTTATTCCATAAAAAGGTGGAGTCTGTAAACAAAACTGCATCTGTAAAGAGCAACAGTCTGTCTGCAGGCGAGTCTGAGGAGGAAGTAGGCGAGAAAATTGTGACCTCTAGACCATCCAGTCGAGATTCAGAAAAGGTCTGAGACATTAAAAAACGTTGAGATATTGAACCTAATGCTACAGTATGTTTTTTTTAAGAGTGAGAGGTCTTATTTTTTATGATGGTCATTATTCTTGAGTTGCAGTTGAAAGATGGTGGTGGAGAAGCAACGCAGCAAACCAAAGACACAGTGGGGTCTGTGAACATGTCGGATCATGTGAGTGATTTTGTCTTCTTAGCGTGATAATAACTGCATTATATACTTACAGTGGTGTGAAAAAGTGTGTGCCCCCTTCCTGATTTCTTTTTTTTTTTTGCATGTTTGTCACACTTAAATGTTTCAGATCATCAAACGAATTTAAATATTAGTCAAAGACAACACAAGTAAACACAAAATGCATTTTTAAAATAATTATTATTAAAAGAAAAAAATCCAGCTCTACATGGCACAGTGTGAAAAAGTGATTGACCCCTTAACCTAATAACTGGTTGGGCCACCCTTAGCACCAACAGCTATCAAGCATTTGCGATAACTTGCAATGAGTCTTTGACAGCGTGTGGAATCAGGAATGAAGCAAACACTTTTTCATACCACTACAATAAATACTAACATTTTATGTTGTACTAATAATATTAATATTTACACTCTGAATGTTTTTCTTCACAGAGTTCAGAGTCAGAAACACAGAGAGACCAGAATAGAACTGGAAGTGAGGAGTCTTTATGGCTGCCATCAAATCAGGATAAAGAGAGAAATACAGTTGACGTGGTGGAGACAGTGGGTCGTGAGTGACAGTTTTATTATTATTATTACTATTATTTCTAAACCACAAAGGTCTTCCAAAATTACACAGAGGAGTGAATGGCTTTAGCTATGTTTATGGATGTATATATGTACGCATCCCTGTGCCTCATTGAAAGGTTTTCTTGAGTGTTAATAGACTCTGGTTTGATTTCTCCTCAGCTGGACGATCTGCAGAATACACTGAGGTTCCTCTGGGTGCTCTCGACATTTCTGCTGCTGACAGTCTGACACTCTCACCTCACGGTGGTAGGTTTAAGTTCAATATACCACTTTTTATCACCAACCAAATTATGACAAAACACTCTTCATATCTTAACTGTCTTAACTCTTGCTGTCTGCAGAGGGAAGTGAAGCAGGAGACACAGAGCGGCTGGAGGAGCTTCCTTTGTGCAGCTGCCGTATGGAGGCACCTCGTGTTGACAGCACCAGCCACCGTGTCAGCAGACAGTGTATGGCCACAGAAAGCATAGACGGAGAGGTTTGTGTTCGTCTTTTCCGTTTGTGTTGAATCTGCAGGTGGCTGTTTAGTATGAATGGCCACTCGGCATGGAGCTTATTGTGGACGGAAACAGTACATGTGTACAATAGGTGCCTGAGTTTGTTGTATAGATTTAGGTAGGATGAATTCAGTGTTTTAAATACCACTGTTGGTGGCATTAAAACGTCATACTTTTATGCATTATATAATTTTATATACGATATGATTATATACTCATCAACTGCTTTTTAAGAACATTTGTCTTGGTGTTTTTGTCAGCTCCGTGCCTGTACCAATCGGACTATTAAAGGGGAAACGATGAGGCCATCCAGTCGAGTTCCCCTTATGGTACTTTGTGATGTCCATCGCTCACACATGGTCAAACACCACTGCTGTCCTGGTTGTGGATATTTCTGCATTGCTGTAAGTTTTCTTTTCACCACCTTTTGGCCTTCTTTAAAAGTATTAAATTGTGTGAATGAATGTAAATTGCTCTTGGTCTTCTCCCTTTGCCTTGATCATCTGTGTATATGACCTTGATGTCTTTTTTTTCCCCCTCATTTAGGGCACATTTCTTGAGTGCTGCCCTAACCAGCGTATTGCACACCGTTTTCACCGGGGTTGTGTGACCGTGCTGGGTGGCGGGCGCAGCAGAGCAAATGGTGGTGGTATGCTTTTCTGTCCACACTGTGGCGAAGATGCCTCAGAGGCTCAGGAGGTCACTTTCCCTTCTTACAGCTCGTCCACTGCCTCCGCAACCACCGTCGTAACTATGTCTGCCTCCTCCACCACCACCCCATCACTGCCACCATCTGTCCCCACAGGACCCTCACTCACTGCTTCAACAGGAGGGATGAAGGATGGGAAAATGCCTGAGAGGCCAGTGAGGTAAGGTTACATGAGAAGTTTCAGAATTGTCAGCTGAGATGATATTTTATTAAAATGATTCTTGTCTCACTGCCTCTGCAGCGCTCGTATGCGCAGTCATGGCCTAGTAGCACTGGCAGTGGAGCAGCAGCAGCTGCAGCAGCCTGTAGCCACAGTGGCAACAGATGCTGCTGTTCCCCCAGCCGAGGAGGGTGTGGACAGTGTGGGGCCATCGCTCTGTTTGCCAAATGGGAAGCCAATCAGCCCCAGTGCACTTCCACCTGGACCCAGCAGGGCATCACTGCAGAAAGCCATTCTCACTCAGGACACAGAGAGGTTAGATTACTGGCAAGTCCCCAATCAGAGTATCTCTATTGAAAAGTGCTGATCAACAGCAAAATGGCATGTTGCCCTCAACTGTTTCAGAGTAAATTGGTAATTGCTGTTTTTGATCTACTAGGAGGAAGAAACTAAGGTTTCACCCTCGCCAGCTGTATCCTGCTGCCAAGCAAGGAGAGGTGCAGAGAGTTCTACTTATGCTGAGTGAGTGGAAACAATTGCTATTAAATGCACTTGACATTTTTATAAATCACTCATATAAACATTCCTGTGAGAAATGTTGACAATTTACACAATGTTTAGATGGCAATAAATCAGAATTGTCTATTAAGCCCTTGTGTGTTTGTATGCATGGTAGTGGAAGGCATAGATCCAACATACCGGCCTGACTCTCAGAATAGGCGCTCTGCTCTTCATGCTGCAGCTCAGAGAGGATTGTTGGAAGTCTGCTACATGCTAGTACAGGTGAGACATATTGAGCATCTCTCTTTCTTTCTGTAATCAGAGTATAATCTACACTAGACAAGAGAGTTTAGAGAAGCAGAAACACAAACACAGAAGGGTGACAAAATCATTTTCAGATTTTATTTATTGCATGCTGACAGGCTGGTGCTCAAGTGGATGCCCAGGATAAGGTCATGAGAACTCCTCTTTTGGAGGCCATCATCAATAATCACATTGAGGTGGCTCGCTACCTGATCCAGACTGGTGCCTGTGTCTATCATGTGGTGAGTGTCTTATCAGTGCAAAAATCAAGTGTGTCCTGGTTTAAAATGCATTACATTTTTTCTGTCATTTACGTTATATAGGAGGATGATGGATATACAGGCCTCCACCATGCAGCCAAGCTAGGAAACCTGGAGTCTGTAGGCATGCTTCTGGAGACAGGGCAGGTTGATGTCAATGCACAGGTAAACGGAGGGTTTGAAATGTGTATTTTAATGTTGACAAATTTCTTTTCTGCTGCTGTTGACTTCTTATATACTAATAAACAAAGATTTAAGTAAAATATCACATTTTTCTAACAAGGAAATCAAATGTTATATCACATTTAGTGGTTTAGGTGTTCCTTTGGACCATCACAGCGTCATTCTTCAAATTATCAAAGTGTACTTCTCTTTGTAAAGTATGCGTTTTCTTGCTGTTGTTTCGGTGCAGGACAGCGGTGGCTGGACGCCAATCATCTGGGCTGCAGAACACAAACATGTTGATATAATTAAAGCGCTCCTAAACAGAGGAGCAGATGTTACCATCAAGGACAAAGTAAGTGGACTCATCACCTGGTTTTATTTTCTAGTTTTTGTTGTTTATGTTTGTCTATTCTTCCTCTGTGTTAAAGAATTTTATGACATCCAGACAAATATAAATATTGACAATTGGAATCATGTATGGTTTATGGTTTGATGCATTTATGTGAAAATGTTCTATCTTTGTTTGCTGTCCCATCTTTCTCATCAGGAGCTGAATGTGTGTCTCCACTGGGCTGCATATGCCGGCAATGTGGACATAGCTGAGTTGGTGTTGAATGCTGGCTGTTCCCTCGCCTCAGTTAACGTGCATGGAGACACGCCACTGCACATCGCTGCCAGGGAGAGCTACTTGGAGTGTGTTATGTGAGTCCGTCACAAGCTACAGCCTCTACTCCTTGCGTTGAAAATTTAGTGTGGTGACACGATCTTGGTCTCTTGATTTCATTTCCTCAGGTTGTTCTTGTCTAGAGGTGCAGACATTGACATCATGAACAGAGAGGGAGACACGCCGCTAACCCTGGCGAGGCCTGACACGCCCGTGTGGGTGTCACTTCAGATCAACAGGAAGCTGCGGAGAGGAATTACAAATCGTATGCTTCGGACAGAAAAAATCATTTGCAGGTATGTCTTTGCAGCTTTTAATGATTATTTCCTCAGCTGTTTTTTTTCTTAATAAAACACAGTACTTTGTATTACAGTGACATCGCTCAGGGCTATGAGAATGTACCGATTCCCTGTGTGAATGCAGTGGATGATGAGGGCTGTCCTTCAGACTACAAATACGTTTCAGAAAACTGCGAAACCTCAGCAATGAACATAGACCGTAATATCACACACTTGCAGGTAATTTCATTGACTCTGCTCAAGCTCTTTAATAAAAATGACTTGAATCTTCATCAACACATTTCACTTCTTGTACTACAACGGAGCCTTTATTTAGAAAAATGCATTTTTTGTTCTGTAGCACTGTGGCTGCACTGATGACTGCTCGTCTAGTAACTGCCTCTGTGGACAGCTGAGCATCCGCTGCTGGTATGACAAGGTAGAAAATCAAATTCTTCTTTCATTCCTTCAACAGCAGAGGGACGAGAACCATATTTATGATGAATTGTTGAGGTGAAACTAACACAGCCTGTTTATTTGTTTTCTGTTACCAGGACCAGCGGTTGCTTCAGGAGTTTAACAAAATTGAGCCTCCACTCATATTTGAATGCAACATGGCATGTTCCTGTTATCGGACATGCAAGAACAGAGTGGTTCAGGCGGGAATCAAGTAAGTCATCACACAACCACTCATAGGCTACCACATGCTGAAGCCTGATGACTTCCTTTATCCACTTCAGAGTCCGTTTGCAGCTATACAGGACAGAGAAGATGGGCTGGGGAGTTCGAGCTCTGCAGGATATTCCCCAAGGAAGCTTCATCTGCGAGTAAGGGAAACTTTTCTATCTGACTTCTGCTACTTTTACATGTTTATGTTTGCGTTTTAAGTCTTAAAGAAGTTACAAATTCCTCTCTCCTCACAGATATGTTGGGGAGCTGATTTCTGATGCAGAAGCAGATGTTAGAGAAGATGACTCCTACTTGTTTGACTTGGACAACAAGGTCTATAAAATGATCCTGTTGCTCTGTACTTGCTAAGAACAAAAAGATGAGAGCATATAACACAAGAGCCTCTTGTATTTTCTATGAAGGATGGAGAGGTGTACTGCATTGATGCTCGATACTATGGCAACATCAGCCGCTTCATCAACCACCTGTGTGACCCAAATCTCATCCCAGTACGCGTGTTCATGCTCCATCAGGACCTGAGATTCCCCCGAATAGCCTTCTTCAGCTCCAGAGACATCCTCAGTGGACAAGAGCTGGGGTGAGAGCCTCCCATCTGCTTTTTCAAATGTGTATCTCAATTCCATATGTAACAACTCTTTAAGAGCTGGACACCTGTGACTTGACTGGTCCTGTTTCCGTTTTAAGGTTTGATTATGGCGACCGGTTCTGGGACATTAAGAGTAAGTATTTCACCTGCCAGTGTGGATCAGAGAAATGCAAACATTCAGCTGAGGCGATTGCTATGGAGCAGAACCGGCTGGCTCGGCTGGAGGCCTTCCCAGATTCAGGAGCTGACTGTGGAATGACCATGATAGGAAACTCCTAAAAACATTCACACCTTTGGGGCCTTTGGATTGACCCCTTCAGTTTTACATGCACACACACTATCGTTCAGTTTGTGATATATGGTGCTGATTTTTCTACTTGACATGTCATTTTCTTCCCAAAACTTTCAGCCAATTTGTCACTTTATCATTTCCATAGATCACATTTCTTTAAAGTGCAGTTGATCATGGGGGGGAAAAAAGAGGAGCTCTTGTTATCATGTACATACTGTATTTTTACTGTATTTTGTAACGTATGTATGCCTTTACACACAAAGTTTGTGCATTAGGAATCTGCCATCATTGCCATCATCTACCAGTGATATCTATATATATTTTATATGTACACACATTTTCTGTTGTGCCAACAAACAAGATGAATTTTGACAGTAACAGTTCAGGCCCTGCTGGACTTCATAAGGACCTGAGATATAGTGTTGTTTTTTGGATGATTGTGTTGGCCTTTATTTTTTTTATACTTTTTGTTTTCTTTGTCATAAGTAGTGTAATAAAATAACTCTTGGAGTTGATCTGGAGGTTTTGGTATTGATTCGAGCCTAGAACGATGTGAGGATGTGACACATGCTGCTACTGTACAGCAGGGGGCATTAAAAACCAAACATACCAACATGCAAAGCAAGAGCAGAGGGCTCACTCAAAGATAGGGTTAAATGGATGGTCTCTCACTCTGCCAAAGCTTTTTATCAGCTTCTATGTCTGTAAATTTGTGGTCCTCTCTCAAAGAGAAGGTCGTAAAATTCACCTGTAAATTAACAATTTGAAAAGGCGAATTTTCTAAATTTTTAAGGAGTTTGGAAAATAGCTGCTATGACAAGTTTTTAATCCCGCCTTGTGCGCACCACATGCAGTACTCTAGTAGGCTATGTAAAACAGAAGTGCTAGTCCTTTGATTATAGATAAAATTATTCAGATGTACCTTCAGTATTGAGAAAACGATATGCTAGACAGCGAATAGGTTTTATAAATGGCTTAAATGGCCGCTTTAATTAATCACATACTCAAAAATCTTTGTCTTCGGTGACGTGCGAGGAGTGAGACATCTTCTCATCATACTATCTTTGATGGAATGTGCAGGTGCGCATCCCTCCGCAGGTGCGCTCGTGTCGTCACTGCCTAGTTACAACAGTCAGGAAGAAATAAGATTTGCTCATTTGGTTGCCATGCCCGCCAGGAGCTCGTTTTAGAGTTGGTTTTAGCTGCGTGTTTGCAACATTTTAAGCTTTGTTTTAGTGTGGAAAAGGTAGAATATGGGCAAAAAACGGGAAGAAGAAGAAACTCCAGACTCTGAGTATGGTGAGTTGACGACGTCCATTAATTTCCTCAGAGGACGCTGAAATTATACCAAACAACAAAAGCTACCAAAAACACCTTTCAATTTACTTGCTTTAAAGCTAAATATAGTCGGTGTAAACATGCTTTGGTCTGGCTAATTGCCAAAGTTTGCTATAAATAAAACTTTTAACTTTGATTTTTTAAAATTTTTTAAACAAATTATTATTTTAAGCATTCACGGATGGTTGTAGAGTAGCATTAGCATGTCAAATCTTCCACGTCGCATGTTAAGCCTGCCCTCTGGTTAGTTTTTGGGTTGACTTAACTACACAGTGTATGTCAAAAGTAATTGCTACTAATTGCTTAGTACCTTGTGTCTTAGTGTGTCTACCAACATCATTAAAAGTGGTTTAATTGTTATCGTTTTACAAACAACCTGGGTATCAAGTAATGTCAGTTTTATTAGTTTTATTGTAGAGGCATCACAGCAGCTCAGACATTGGAGACGCGCTTGAAATAAAGAGTAGCTCTTAGCTAGCTGACTGCAAATGCAAATAAAAAACAAATAAAGCAGCCAAAGTGATTTCTGAGTTTCACTGGTATCAACTTGTGTAGTCAACACATGATTAAAGAGAGATAAGAGCTAAGAAAATCAATTCATTTTCAATTTTCTATACTTTCACATCTTTCTCCTCTCCTTTAAGTGACGTTAACGCAATGTCTTTGGACACCAAGCAAATAACAACAGATTTACTTTGCTGTTTTTTTTTTTTGTTAACATTGAAATGTAGTTTGTTAGACAAGACAATATCATAGCACCTACCTAATGTAGGGGCTGATGATACAGACGGTTCATTTTTAATTGTCTTTCATCACATAATCAGCTTATTATTGCCATGATCAGTTGCATCTTTCAAGTGGTTGAAGTAAAGCATCTGAGTTTATTTACATTACACTGCTCCTCCAAGCAGCTTCATCAGTTCACCAGTAACCAATACAACTTAACATATTAAACATTATTTGTCTGGAATACAAGGCAGATGCCAAAGATCTCAAGTTGAAAATTCTCTTCTTTTTTTTGTCACAACTTTTTTGTTGATGCTGATATGTTGTAGACTTGCGTGTGACAGGTTTTCGGCACTCATTGTATGCCTGTTGTATCCCTGTTTACTCTTCATGGCATCTGATGGATCGATCTAGTCACAAGTCTATTGACACTCTGGGAGAGGATTAGCAAAGCATCAGTAAACAAACCGTCCCAGGATTTAAATATCCAATTGCATGTCATGTCTCTTCAAATAACTTATGAAAACACCAACAGATATTGTCACTGTGAGAGAGGTGACTTAAATAAACGTTGGTGTAATAACTTGGTTTTTGTTCTTAACCTTTGTATGGAGAGGTGTGTGCATCAACATGGTTTTAGTAACTTGAGGAAGTCCTTCACCATGGCAATGATTCTTCCTCCTTCATAACCGTGAGAGAACAATGTATTGTGGCACACTGAAGTTACAGCAGTCTGAAGCTGTGTTAACCAATTGTCTGGTCAATGATTTGCAACAAGTCAGTCGCTTATTTCCCAACATGCACTGTCTCAACAGAAAAATGTGTAACATGAGGAAAACACTGCAGGGCAACTCAAGTCAGTAAATGTATAGTGTATGGAGACATGATGGGTTTTAATTTGAAAAAGTTGTGAGTGAGTATCATTAAGTATTTGGAGGATTCCTTTGCTTTTTGCGATCAGTGTGAAGATGCTACATTAAAATACTGCTCTGTACATTCTTTTTGAACTGTTATACTGAACTGTTTGAACTGTTTTTGAAATCCTATTCACCGTTATCAAATATATTGAAGTATAAACCTACCCTCCTTCACTTCTTGTAAGTTGTCCTACAGGTTACCAATTAACAAAGTGTAATTTTACACACTAGATGGGTAAAGTTCCCTCATTAAACCACACAGTTTCTTCAAAATGCTTATAGTCCAGTTTCATTAGTAAATGTCTGCACTTGTTGTCCTGAAGTCTAGTCACTGGTTTGTACTTGATAATTTGGAATTTGTTAATCTATCTTATAACTGACTGACTGGGGTAAAAGGTTTAAAGCTTTCCTTTTTACAAGGACATACAAATGTTTTATTAGTTGGTCAGAGTCACAGAGCCATTTTCTGCGTTGTCATTTAGTTTAAACACACAACAGTGTCTCAGGAGAGCTGAAATCTGATACTCAAGCTTTTTAAGAGGCCAGTGAACAACGGCTTTTGTTGAGAATACTTCATACTGCTGTTTTTCTATTTAGGGATTGTGGTCTTCTTCTCAGATGCTTCTCACGCACAGTTACACACAGTTTAGATGAGATACTGAAAATGTAGTTCCTGCAGATCTCCTCATTTGAAAGGCTGTGCTGTGCCACTGGTCTGAATGTGTGTAGTTAGATTTCTGGTTTGTGTAACATAGTGAATTTTCTATGAATCTCTAAGCCAAATAAATGGCCACCTACTTCATGCATCCTGTTCTAATATTTGCATCCTACTCAGAACACCTGATCTGGCAGTGCCAGCAGTGTTGACACAGTCTCCTTTGACATGTATTCAAATGACACCCAGCAGAGATAATTTTGGTCTTAGCAATCAGAAATGATAGCAACCACCGAGCTGTCCTCCACAATTAAATTAGCATTACCAATCATTATCATTGTTAGTATTTTCATATAGGATCGGGGTAGAAATGATAAAAACAAATGACCTGCACATGAATCAGATGGGTTACAAAGCAAATTGTTCGTTGTTAGGAAGACTTGTCAGGTTATTCCTGCCTGACAGGCCTCACAGGTCTGACTTATGACAGCAATGTTTCGAGATGCATTTTCAGATTACCTTTGTGCCCATAAAATGATTCAATGTTTGTGAGCTTTCCTCCTCTGCAAGCAATGTTTTCAAATTCTATTCAAATAAGCCTGGGCTGCTAATTTCAGTGCTGTGCCTTAAGAAGGGCCCTCTTCTGTTTACTCTCTGCATTATGATATAAACAAGAACCATGGATTCATTGTTTGTCCTAGCTGGCAGTCTTTCTGTCTGTTCCAGGAAGTAACCATGAGTCAGATCTTC
>JAVQJX010186793.1:0-11776 GCA_036025115.1 Ambassis agassizii
CACACACACACACACACACACACACACACACACACAGATACACTCCCCCGCACTGGAGCCAGTCTCCATGGCAACCAGTCGGAGTGAATCCTGCAGCCGGGGTTTCCCCCTAATGAGGACATCCCCCTCCTGTCTGTGTGTGTGTGTGTGTGTGTGTGTGTGTGTGTGCTGCCTCTGTGCTCTAACCTCCATCTTTACATGTCTCAGGGTGACAGGAGGGGAGCTGTTTGAGGACATCGTGGCGAGAGAGTACTACAGTGAGGCAGACGCCAGGTAAACCCCTCCTCACTTCTTCTTCTTCTTCTTCTTCTTCTTCTTCTTCATCCTCCCCATGTGTCAGTCCTCTTCCTCTGCAGTCCTCCAGCAGAGTTTGGTTCCTCTCATTACGACACACACACACACTCACACACACTCAGAGTTCTGACACGTTTGTTTTGCTGGCTGTAGCTCTGATGGATAACACCTCTGCGCAGTTACTCTGTGAACTGAATCACAAATGGAGGTCGAGCAGCAGAGTCAGAATTTACAGACAGATGGAAATGTGCACACACACACAAATACACAAAACAAATGCACACACGCCCACGCCGTAACCCCCTCAGGAGGTAAATCAATTTGACTGTGGAGGTGGTTTGTGGAGGCGGGAGAGAGAAGAAGAAGAAAGGGACAGAAAGGGAGGAAGAGGAGACACATAAACAGTTTTTAAGATGTTCGTCTTCGTCGTCCGACCTTCAGTTTCTCAAACTGCGACCTCTGTTATGATTCAGGAAGCAGACACAGGCCTGATCCCACAGCAGCCGCTCTGCACGGTTTAGTTTGATGAACTTCTTCATGGTGGGCAAAGGGGGGCGGGAGCTGTTACCGTGGTAACAGCATGGTAACTGAGACCCTAAAAACTGAAATAGAGACCTGCTTTAGCAGATTTTAGCAGAAAATTAAAAATTTTTGAGAAGTTTTTCTTTCTGTAAATTGACTTTGTTTTCTCATAAACGTTTCCCCATGAATCATATATGTTTAATGTGTTTTTACACAAACAAAAATATCAGTTTTACTTCTTCAGGCCTGTTTATTAATGCATATTTTAATATCTTTTAGCTCAGAGTTTTGAAGGTTTCAGATGTGTTTGATGAATATATCGTCCTCTTATTTTCTGCTTTTTTTGCCGTCATCTCTTTGCATAAATGTGTGTGTGTTGCTCTGTGTGTGTGTGTTGCTCTGTGTGTGTGTGTGTGTTGCTCTGTGTGTGTGTGTGTGGGTGTGTGACGAGCCTGACTTTGATTCCCGTCCAGCAGCATCTCGCTGTCAGTTTCCTCCCCGTTCTCCATCTGCACACAGAATTCTTCCTTCGTTCCTCCACAAACAGATTTTTTTACTGAACCTTTGAACGTTTTTGGAACTTTTCATGTTTTCTGTGTCCAGAATTTGTAAAAGGGTCTGTTGGACATTTTTTAATCCATCATTCATGCAAACAGACAAACAGAAGATCCATCAATAGATCTTTGATTGATTCGTTGTTGTTGTCGTCTTCTTCTTCTTCTTACCTTTTTTATCACCATCTTCCTCATCATCTTCTTCATTTCCTCCTCCTTCAGTTTCTTCCTCTTCTTTGTCTTCCTCTTCTCCTCTACTCTTCATCCTCCTCCAGTTTCTTCCTCTCTGTCATCTTGCACTTTTTTCCTCCTCCTCTTCCTCCTGCTTCTCTTTGTGGGCCCAAACAGAGTTGAACTGATTGATTATTAATTTACTTGTCTTCATGTTGACGTGTTTTCAGACACTCAGACCTCCTCCTGCTCCTCTTCCTCCTCCTCTTCCTCTCTGTGCGCTCCTCACCCTGTCCTTTTGTCTCCACAGTCACTGTATCCATCAGATTCTAGACAGTGTGTCTCACACCCACCAACATGACATAGTGCACAGGGACCTGAAGGTGTGTGTGTGTGTGCGTGTGTGTTGCTCTTGCACCTGCCTGTGCCTGCTGTCTGTCCGTCCTCTCTTGTTGCACCGTGCAGACTTCCTGTCCGAGCAGACAGGCCTGAATGAGCACGCAGTGATGGAGGTCAGCGTCTCTGCTGCTGCTTCTGAATAAATTACTCAGGTTAGACTGAGTGTCTCCCACACGGAGCTGCAGCTCACTCCTACACAGCCTGACTAATGTTTGGCACTTTCCTGAAAAACAGAAAATAGAAAACTGCTGCACACCTTCTCCCTCCGAACGTCCGCTCTTCACACTTTCTGCGTTTGTGTGTGTGTGTGTGTGTGTGTGTGTGTGTGTGTGTTGCTGCGTCTGCATGGATGTTGGCGGGCTGAATGTGTTCAGACTAACCTGCTCCCCCTGCTGTTTGCATGCAGTCATTGCATCCAGCAGATCCTGGAGGCCGTGCTCCACTGCCATCAGATGGGGGTGGTACACAGAGACCTCAAGGTGAGTCACCTGCAGGAGCGCCTGTGTCCATCTGTGTGTGTTTTCTGTTTGTCCGTCTGTGTGTGTCAGTGAGTCTCATTGTGTGTGTCTGTCAGTGTGTTCATCTTTTTACGTAATTTATGTTTAAAAATATTTGAAGCCTCAAAAAACTTCTCCACACATTTTCCAATTTTTATATATATTTTTTTTATTAAATACTGATGTCATAGTAATGTCAGTATGTCGGCCATTTTTAGATGCAAACCAGCAGTGTTGTGTTGTAAGTGTGTGTTTTGTGATAGTCTTAGACTCTGACAGCTGGTAAGTGCAGTGAAAGTTTTTACAGTCTGCACGTCATGCATGTTTGTCTTGAGCATGTGTTTAATGTTCTTTATTTGTTGATGCAGACTGGAGACCTTTTGATCACACACACTGATCTGATATGGAAAGTGCTGCTGATGGATGATTATTGATCCTGTTAATTGAACAGTTTAATTCTGACTGATGATGCACGGATGATGCTGCTTGTTTAGCTTGTTGCTGTGCTGTGACACACACACACACACACACACACACATGTTCAGTGCTGATGTGTTTAATGTGTTTGTGTGTGTGTGTGTGTTACGCCTGCAGCCAGAAAACCTGCTGCTGGCAAGTAAATGTAAGAACGCTGCCGTGAAGCTGGCCGACTTCGGATTGGCCATCGAGGTTCAAGGAGACCAGCAGGCATGGTTTGGTAAGACACACACACACACACACACACACACACACACACACACACACTTCGCATCCATATGAGTGTACGGTGGCCCTGCGGGCTCAGTCCTGCTGTGACTCTGCAGGATTTGTAGCTCTGTCTGAACTAAGTGCTCTAAATTTACCTCCTGGACTCGGAGCCAACATGAAGACGTATTATGACGCTAAAAGCTTCGTCTGCACATTAAGCTACATTTTCATAATGCACTCAGATTAAAATCACTCCATTAAACATTTACTGCAGGTCAGCAAAACTTTTGAGACTCTTTTGGACCGACTACCAGCTCGTTTGTTTCCTCACTCTAAAGTAGAGCTGCTTCCTGTGTGCTCTAAACTATCTGATAGTTACAAACAACAATAATGTTAGCAGGTGAGCTTAGCATCATGCTAACACTTAGCTACACTGTGTAATGAAAAGCTTGTATGCTAATTTTTCACATATGGTTCAACAAACAGACACTGAGCTGCTTCCTGGTCTGTGCTGCTCTTTGTGTTTGTATGCAGGTTTTGCAGGGACTCCGGGCTATTTGTCTCCTGAGGTGCTGAGGAAGGAGGCGTACGGTAAACCTGTCGACATCTGGGCGTGCGGTAAGCTCTCTGTGTGTGTGTTTGTTTACCTGCTCCTTTCGCCCGGCCTGTCACTCAGACCAAGGCGGTGTGTGTGTGTGTGTGTGTAGGTGTGATCCTCTACATCCTGTTGGTTGGGTATCCACCGTTCTGGGATGAGGACCAGCACAAACTCTACCAGCAGATCAAAGCCGGAGCGTACGACGTGAGGCCGCCACGCTCACTGTGCATCATACACACAGGCTGATGTTCAGGTTCTTAATGTGTGTGTGTGTGTGTGTGTTTCAGTTTCCCTCCCCAGAGTGGGACACGGTGACTCCGGAGGCCAAAAATCTGATCAACCAGATGCTGACGATCAACCCGGCCAAGAGGATCACAGCCCAGGAGGCCCTGAAGCACCCCTGGGTCTGCGTAAGTAGCCGACGATATCTCACGGTCCCGACAGTTTGTGTAAATCCACTGACAGCAAGTTTGGGAACATCTGCCCCGAGCTGCCGCACATCAACACCATCTGTTCCCAAACATGCCATGTGTCGCCGGGTCGGCTCACCGTGAGCCAAAAGAGCAGAAAGACAGCAACACACGAACTCTGAGCACGGATCAGATTTATCTGAAGCAGAACAACACGATCAACCTTCAGAGTCTTTTTAGACATTTAAACTACAAACATGTAGTTTGACTTAAACTGAAGGAACACAGGAAAACTAAAAGAAAAACAAAATTTATGGCCCATTTATGGTTTTTATGTAAAATCAAAAAATTAAACTGCTGTTTTGTGATGAAAGTTGTTAAATAAAAAGCAGGATAAAAATGTCTGACAGTGAAACACTGCAGAACGTGTCGGCCTCCTGAAGAGGCTCAGCGGCTGCAGCCCACAGAAACCTGTCAGAGTCAGAGCGGCTTGTTTCAGCTTTATTTCTGTCTCCTCACAGCAACGCTCCACCGTGGCCTCCATGATGCACAGACAGGAGACGGTCGAGTGCCTGAAGAAGTTCAACGCCAGGAGGAAACTCAAGGTGTGAAAACGTCTCAAAGCAGAAAGATGTTTGAATTCATTTATTGAGCTTTACACTACGAGCCATTGAAACGTGGATAATACAACAGTAACATGCTAGTTAAAGCTAATCTGAGTTTGCACATAAATAAAGTCTCATTTTAAAGATGCATGAACACATTAGCTAAAAGCTAAGGCTAGCTTAGCTTAGCAGAGCAGCTTCCTCTGCTGCAGCTGCTGATTTTTTTAAACCTTTTTTTAGCAGCTGCACTGAAAAATCTGTAAAACTGTGAATAAACATTTAGATAATTTTTCACAGTGTAACAGAATCATTTGACTCTTGAATAATCTGCCATGTGGAGCGTTTGATGTTTAATGTCCTCAGACTGACCTCCTCTTCTTCCTCTTCCTCCTCAGGGCGCCATCTTGACCACCATGCTCGTCTCCAGGAACTTCTCTGGTGAGTGCTGCCCTTTGAAAAGACCAGGGAGAGGAGGACAGGATGACACACCATCTGTCTTCTGCCATGTCTTCACACACACACACACACACACAGACACACACACACACACACACACACACACACACACACACACACACACACACACACACACACACACACACACAGCAGGCTGACAGGAAGCAGAAACCATCTGAAGCTTTTTCTGTTTTTGAAGCTCAAACATTCAGAAACCTTTAATAAAATCTGTCTGTACTTGTTGTTTTAAAGGACCTCTGTGCTCTTTACTCTTTACTCTTTACCTCTTTACTTTTTTGTGTTTTTTTTCAAAATGTAAAAGCAGTTGTGTCTTTAAATTCACGATTCTTAAAAAGTTGTTCCTTGTGTTTTCATCATGTATCATCACCTCCTCATGTTTCTGTATTTTTTGTCCCTCACAGTCTGCCGTACAGATAAATAATAACAGCCTCTCTTTGTTTCAGTGGGGCGACAGACGACGGCTCCGGCCGCCGTCAGCGCCGTGGCAGGAACCACCGCCGGCATCGTGGAACAAGGTAAAGTCAGCTCCTTTAAACTCTTTAAACTTCACATCCATCTCTGAGCCGGCGGCGGCAGATGTGATTAAAGTGAAATCTGTCCGAGTGGCAGCAGAGCCGCTCTCGCTCTTAATCCCTCCCCCTAAACCGTCTCTGCTTCCTCCTTTAATGCTCCTCAAACGTTTGCCTCGGTAAGCAGCCTCACGAGAGCCTCACTGCTCAGATATATTCTGTTGCCTGCAGGGGAAGGTTGTGTGTGTGTGTGTGTGTGTTTTTTTAAAGATTCTCTCAAACCCACTCAGAGCTTCAGACTTGCAGGATTACTGTCAGCTGCTTTTTGTGTGTCGTCTTCTTTTTACTGAACATGAGCATTAACATACACACACACACACACACACACACACTTACTTTGTGGTTCATTTTTGCCCTCATGACCTGCTACACTGATTCCTGCCCATCAATGAACCATGAAATATAATCCAGCCTACTCTCCAGATTAACAAACCCATTATCACACACCTGCATCTCCATCCCTCATGCTTTCACTCCTAATCCTCTGTGTGTGTGTGTGTGGATTATAAGGAGAATTAGTTTGACTTTTTGCCCCTCCTGCTTATCTAATGCTTTGGGCAGTGGATCAGGGTTAGGAGGTGCCAGTTGGATGGAGATTTTTTTTATTGTGTGTGTGTGTGTGTGTGTGTGTCTTTTACAGGATGACGGGCGGGTGGTTTTTGTATGTTTTCTGCTCTTAAAGGGAGGAAGTGTGCCGCGCTGATCACTCTGTGTGTGTTTGTGCACGTTCAGTCCGATGAGCAGGTGGATTGTGTGTTTGTTTTTTTGTGCATGTATGAATGAGTGTGCAGCTGTTGGTGTCTGAAGGTGTACGATGTGTACGCTTCCATCTGAAGGTGTGTCCTTCTGCCTCTCTGCAGCAGCCAAGAGTCTCCTCAACAAGAAGACTGATGTGAAGGTGAGCGAGCGTCTTTATTTTTACATGTTGTTTGGATGTTTGGAGGCTGGTGTGAGTCTGTGAAGTGATGCAGGATGTTGTGTTTGGAATTTGTGCGTCTGTTTGTGCACATGTTGTGAGGTCACGCTCTCATTTGTGCTCTGATTTTATTCAGAGTAAAAACATGGCCGACCTGAGAGGAAATGAAAAAAAAACTTTATATGTGTATGATAATAGATGAATAAGACAAAAAATAATTTTTTACAGTGTAGGTCTACAGTACTTTCAGGAACTTGTATCCTAAGCTTTTATTTTGAAGGTGGGTTGAATACTCTCACTTCCTGTGAAGCTCTTATTTTTCACGGAGACGCTGAAGTCTGCAGAAGTTCTGTTAGATTTCAGTCTATAAATGTTTATTTATAGACTGAAATTTAAACTTTTAGAGAGGATTGTTGTGTTTGTGAGCATAAAAGTCACTGAAACCAAACAAACCAGAACCAGAAACTGGACCAGCAGCAGCCGCAGCAGCTCACAGACTGAACAGGTGGAATTCTGGGAGTTTGTGAGTCGATCCTCATGTTAAAATAAAGTTTACAGCCGGGTATAAAATTTGTTTTAAATGATAGAGAAACTCAAATTTGTACTGTGAGTGTGTGTGTGTGTGTGTGTGTGTGTGTGTGTGTGTGTGTGTGTGTGTGTGTGTGTGTGTGTGTGTGTGTGTGTTAGTGTGTGTGTGCACTTCATGAAATTAATGTGTTGTTGTAATTCACAGCAGCATGTTTTGTTACAGATTGTGGGGACGTTTGTGTGACGTCAGCAGAGGAGAAACTGTGATTATGTAATGATAGATTAATCATCTGGTGGGAAATAATCTGAGATTAGCATCAAGAGGAGGGAGGGTGGTGTGCAGGAGGAGGAGGAGGAGGAGGTTAACCAAAGAAACAAACAAACACAAAGGTTCACCTGTGCAAACTCCCAGAATTCCATCTGCCAGGCTCTAAGTGATGAGCTCGTGTTCGGACCAATCAGAGTCCTCTGAGGAAGTGATGTCAGTTCTGTCTGCTTCAGCTGCTTTGATGACACACTAACAGCTACATGCTAACGGCCCTCAGCAGCTTGTTGTGTTTCTTCTTTGATCTGATTGGTCGGTTTGTTCCTGGCTGATGGTTCATCCAATCAGCTGATTTTCAACAAGCTTCTCTGCCGTTTTCTTGGAGCTTTTGAGCTGCAGTTTTTATTTGATAAGCTCGTCTGCATGCTGTGTGCGTGTGTGTGTGTGTGTGTGTGTGTGTGTGTGTGTGTGTGTGTGTGTGTGATGAGATGACCGGACGTTGTCCTTCATGTTAACAGTGATGATGTGAGTCAAAATGGCTGCTTTGTGTGTGACAGATGTTACAGATGTGCACAGCTGTCAGTTCACCATCTGTCAACGAGCATCCACCGAAAAATGGAAACAAAAATATCAGGCTGAACTCGCTGCTGTTTCAGAGCCAAAAACTTTAGTTTATGACTTTAATGAACTTTAATGAAAATTCTTTTATTAGAAAAATTGCTCATTTTTCTCATATAGTGCCTGTGTTTTTTTATATGTATATATATAGAATTATTCTCACAAATTTTGTTCCTCCTAATAATATTTTTTTTCATGAAAAATATCCACATTTGTCCTTGAAAATATTAGTTTAAGTCAGAAACATATTGTTTTCTTTATAAAACTAATTTTGTAAAATATCTGTTGTGACTTTAATGTCAGAATAATCTGTACGCCTGAATCCTCGCTGACGGCTCACACTGTTTTCATCTGGACTTCTTTATTCTTCTCACTGTTTTCACAGCTTCTTTGCTGTTTTTTTTTGCCTGTTTATATTTCACACACACACACACACACACACACTTCTCCACCAGCAGGTGGCGCCTCTCTCTGTTGTCACTGAGCACTAATGAAGCACTTTGTGTTTCCTGCACAGCCGCAGACAAACAGCACGAGAAACAGCATAGTCACCAGTCCCAAAGGAAACGTCCCCTCTGCTGCACTGGTATGCAGCTCTGTGTCCGTCTGTCTGTCAGCACGCCCAGTGTGTGTGTCTGTGTGTGTGTATGTGTGTGTGTGTCTGTGTGTGTGTTAACTACTGGTTTAACTTTGAATTTGCAGCTGTTTAAAGAACACTGACCCCCTCAGGCACTCAGCCTTCCTCCTGTCATTCCTCATTCACACCAGCAGGTGGCAGTCTTGCTCTCAGTCGCTTGATTCTTACCTGTCAGTCACTCAGTCGTCCTCTGGACTTCCTGCTCCGTCTGGTTTTCCTGTAACTGTTTATGAGAAACAACCAGAAGCCGTCCTGCCTGCTGGTAGAACAACTTAAACCTGCTTTATGTTTCACTTCAAACGTCCTGTTGAGCAGATCTATAATGTCACATTCTGTTTTTTTATTTATTGTTAATCAACATTAAATGGGGACTATTTTCTGTGGCAGATGAATCCACAGTTAATGGGGGCTGCATATGTGTCAGGTTGTTAAAGGAGGTTGTGTGTTTGTTGTATTCTGAAGAAAAGCTTCTTCTTACTAATCTTGTGAGAGAGTTTAATGATCATTACATCCTTTCTTTACTGTGACCTCCGTCTCTGCTGATCTTCCTCATGTTGTCATCGTCACTCTCTCTCTCTCTCGCCCACCTTCTCCTCTCTCTCTCTTCATTCTTCCTCCAGGAGCCTCAGACTACTGTTATCCATAATCCAGTAGATGGGATCAAGGTACATCCTCCTCCCCTCAATCTCCTCATCTCTTCATCCTCGTCTTCTTCACCCCGTCTCCACCTGTGTGTGTGTGTGTGTGGGGGGGGGGTTTGTATCCATGTGCATCTCTGTGTGTTTTTGCATGACAGTGTGCAGCTGTGAGGTGTTTCGTTGTCGTGTGCTGCCCCTCTGTGTTCAGATGAATGGAGCTCAGATTACTGTCAGCAGATTAACTCTGTGTGTGTGTGTGTGTGTGTGTGTGTGTAGACAGGAAGCCGTGCTGTTTTCTGGTGTGATGGTGGAGCCGTGTATAAATCTGAATTTGTTGTGTTCACAGCGTGTGTGCATGCTTTTGGTGAGTGTGTGTTTGTGTTCTTGTGGTGACCACCATGTTTGTTTGTGTACTTAGCAGGAATCCTCTGACAGCAGCAACACAACTATTGAAGATGAGGATGTGAAAGGTAGGATGCACACCCGCAAACACACAACACAGTCAGGGGTGTGAAGCGCTAGCTGCTACGTTAGCTGCAGTTAGCATGTAGCACAAATTTTATGATACTTTAATAATAAAGTTTTTGTTGAACACATAGGAGATCAATCTAAAAAATAAACACAAAAAACCCTTCTGAATGCTAACCTGCTTAGCCTAGACTTCCAATTTGATTTTGTGCAGCTAAGCTAGCTGCAGCTAGCTACAGGTTAGCTTAAGAAAAATGTTGAATGTTTAATTTGTGAACGTTGAGCTTTGACTCTAAAGTTTGAGTTTTAGCTAATGTACTCTGTCCAAACAGTATTATGAACCTTCAAAACCATAAGCTAACCATAAAAGCAAAATAAACAACCGTAAGCTAGCTTAGCGTAGCAGTCGCAGTTTGTTCACTCTCTATTGCTAACACTTTAAAGTAATCAAAAATTAGTTTTACTTTTTCATACCGCAGACAGAAACAAACAAAGGCTAAATCCTAAACTGCACCATAGAACAAGATGGGTTAGCTGAATGCTAACTAGCTTAGCACATTAGGCCTATGCACCATAGCATTGTTAGCAAATAATTTGTGAAACAAAATAAAATAAGTACGAGAAAAGAGAGGCTGTTAGGGCTAGCGTAGCATTAGCTAACATCAAGACAGAAGCTGAAAGCTAATCTGTGCAGCTATCACCTCTCATGTGGTTTGTTATGCAGCTAAGCTAGTTTTCAACAGTTTAATAATATAGAATATAAAATCATAGAAAACCTGAATGAGTTTTTAAAACACATTTTAAGACTTAAGCTCAATGCTAAGTTAATGCTAACATCCAGATAACTTTTTACTAATATCTTAATGTAGTTCATGTGAACTGTCCCTTTAAATGTAAGTGACATTTTTCTAATGTGGTGTTCCTGCTTTTACTTTGAGAGAGTGGATGATAGAGTGACATTATAAAACAGAGAGAGAGGGAGAGAGAGGGAGGAAGAGCGTTGATCAGAGCGAGCTAAGCCTTCCTCTCAGTGCAGGGAGGAAGCGAGTGGAGAAGGACACAGTAAATCTTATCTGAAGGGCTGGGACAAGAATAGCGTGATGAGCTCAAGCAGCCTCACATGCAAACAAGAGATATGATAAATGATGGATGGAGGCGCAGAGCAGCCAGCGTTTTATTTTGAAAAGCAGCCTTTAAGTAGTGAAGTAGTTCTTCTGTGTATGATGGAGGAGATTTGACGGATGAGAGAGAGAGAGCGATGACTGACCCACAATGACTAACAAGCTGGGAGGTGAGTCTGAGCTGGGCTGATGTTTGTGTGTCACAGCATCACGTCGCAGGACTTTGTTGTAACTCTGCTGCTTTTTGTGCGTCTTCTCTCTGCAGCTCGCAAACAGGAGATCATAAAGATCACAGAGCAGCTGATCGAAGCCGTCAACAACGGAGACTTCGAGGCCTACGCGTGAGTCTGTAAAACCTTCAGACAGCAGCAGGGGAAAAAAAGTGCACTTTTAGCCCGTAAAGTGGACGTTAAACCCCCATCAGCCACAGAGAGAGCCATTAATCTGATTGTACAAATGTGTTGCATTAAAAGATTAAAGAGTAATTACAGGCATTGTTTCCTCCGCCCTACCTACCGTATAATTAAGAATAATGCCTGAGTGACGGGGGGCGGCATGAAGAGCATCCGCACAACCAGGATTTAAAAATAAACACTGAGAGTGGGTCAGCCTGAGAGACGAAGTCAGACTGAGTCAGTAAATTCAAGCAGAGAGTTAAATCAAAGTCAGATTTATGAGTGTAAATGAGTCAAAGTTCATGTCGTGAGAGATGAAAGTGAAATTTTTGAGTTTTTTTTAGATACTAACTCAAAGTTTGTGTGACTCAATCACAAAAATATGAGAACAAAGTTCAAAAAGTTTG
>JAVQJX010186815.1:0-12670 GCA_036025115.1 Ambassis agassizii
CCAACTTGTGTTTTTGTGTTTTCCCCCCCCCCCCCCCCCCCCCCTTCACTCCTGCTGAATCTTCTCTCCGGCTGCATGTAGAGTGCAGTCAGTGTGTCTGAATCTGCCACATGAACGGAGGGATAGGAGCTTCTGTTTAACTACTGTTATGTAATAGCCAGTAACACACCAACATCTTGTACTCATGCAGTATCCTAGTAGTAGGGCTGGGTGGGGGTGGGGGGGGCCATACTGTCAGTGGGGATAAATAAATGGTGCAGCTCTTGGAAAAACAACACAACTCTCACACAGGATCAATCCACTGTCTTTGTGCGAGTGACATTTCTTCATTCTCAAAGCCTCTGTGTATTTTGGAGTTTCATCAGGTCTCTTGTGTTTCTCTGCCACTATGTGGTGTGTGACCAGATAACCTGAAAAGCAGATGACATTCCCAATATACCCCTCGTCCTCCACGTTCAGCTAATGGTTGTTTTTCCTAAAGCGTACATTTCTACTCTGGAGTTCCTCAGACTGTTTAGAAAGGGAGACGTGTTGCCAAACGGAGCTGACAGAGTCTCTCAGGCTTTGCGTGTCAGCGGAGGGGCTGTGGGAAAGTAGAGATGTGGATCAAGGCAGAAACGTGCACAGACTGTGAAGAGGGGCCTTGCCGTGCCTTCATTGGGTGTATTTTTTTCTCTCTGTAGTCAGATTGTGTTTGATCAGGAGGAACTCCTCACCTGAACGCCGTGCTATTTTTAGACTCCCACTCACATGACCCCACGTCAATACTCTGATGCTAATTTTATCCCGGCTCTTCAGTCACTGTCCTTCACCGCACACACATGCACACACTCCTCTGGATATTTACACACGCTCTTGCAGCTCACCCACGTTATGTTCTTCACACAGATTTCACACCTTTAATGAGGAGCGCATCATTTAGTTGTTTTTTTTTTTTCCAGCGTATGAATGTTCATTCTGAGTACAGACAGGCTGCCTGACAGCTTCCATTGATGCTCTTTATATATAGCAGACACTGATATTTTTACTGTCATGTGCTGTTTGTTTGCCTTTTTGTCACTTATGATACATTTAATGGCTCTGTAGGTCAGTTATTGTAATAATCAGTCAGCGACATGGTTTCACTTGCAGCCGTTCTTTGTCTCCGGCTCTCAACACCTCCTCATTTTGCTCTCAGTCTCATTTTTTTTCTTATTCTCTATTGTGGTACAAATTGAACTGTGTCGCTGCTTTTAGCTTCCTTCCTTTGATACATCAGTTGATGTATTCCCACATATATCACAATGTCACATCCTTTTTGTGACCCTGCTAAATTTGTTGAACTTATTGTGGTCTTAACTGGTTTGTAATGGCTCTGTTTGTTCTGTATCACACTACTTCCTGTTCGACTGATGGAAATAGCTGAATGTTGTTCACTGATGAAAGACTGTGATATTTTTAATTGTGATATTTTTTGTGCATTTTTAATGTCTTTTGTCACAACTCTCCTTTAAAACGTTTTCATCTCTAACTGATGGATCAGTCCTCTGTGATCCATTTATTTTTATTACTGTCACATTCACGCCGCCTGCAGCACTTACTGAAACTAATTCACTTAAGAGGACGTTACAGCTTCTGCAATGGCCGCTCACTCAGTGCATTTCTAATAACACTGCTGACAGCTGCGTTCCTGTTTGATTCTATAAACAGGCTGAAGGTGATGAACTGCATTTGTTTGATATGCTATAAACAGATTCACACAGGACATCATGATTATTGTTGCATGTGTGCGCATGTGCGCTCTGCAAACGTTCTGTGGGACATTTGTTAGATCTGATGGTTTAACAGTGACATAAATCTGCATGTTTCCTATTAATGAAAGGTCTCGCATCATCTAACCTTTAGAAATCCGATTTTCCTTCCCAGTTTCGATGTGGAGAATGGACTGTCAGTGGGTCGCAGCCCCCTGGACCCCCAGGCCAGCCCTGGCTCAGGTCTGGTCCTACAGGCAAACTTTCCTCACAGCCAGCGGCGGGAATCCTTCCTCTACCGCTCTGACTCAGACTTTGACCTTTCACCCAAAGGTCCTTCCAGAAACTCCTCCACCGCCAGTGACCTGTAAGTCCAGCTGTTTATGTCTCTCTGTAATGTGTATTTAGAAACATTTAGAAAATAGCAGCTGTAGGATGTCTCCTCACTCCTTCTAGTCGTGCTCCCTCACAGTCTGCTCTATTTGAAGCTCAGACCTCTGAAGCTATAGGACCCTGCATTAAGGCGACTTTCTCTTTTCATAATGCTCTTTTAGGTCTGATGGATAAGACGTTTGTACCTTGAGAAATTTTCTCCACATTGGGACATGCTGTGTGTTGCATGTTGATATGTGAAGTTTTTAAAGGTGCAACAATACAACAACCAGCTGTTTTTGCATTACGAAAATCCTCACATGTCAAATCTACCCCACTGGGATTACAAACAGTTGTCAAAAAAGGACTGTTTTGTCTTTTGTTTTTTTTTTCTATTTTTTTATGTCTCCATTATGTCCCTAAACCAGACACCCCCCTCCCCACTTCATGCTGTCTAAACACATTTGAGTGTGTAAGCAGTCACAGGTCTCCTCATCGACTCTGCCTATCTGTTTTTAAAGGGAAGAAAGCTTGAAGCACTGGGAAGTCAACTGGTTGTCATCTCGGTGAGAAGAACATGATCAAGCCAAAATAAAAAAGAGAGAAAAAAAAACACTGACTCTGTCCCCTGAAGCCCTCTGCTGCATTCCCTCTAGTTGGCTTCATGGTCATTTCCCACCTCTTCTCCTGACAAACATGACTAAATGTCAATCACCTCTCCTGTGACCCCTGTTAGACTCCTTAAAACACCCCGTTCTGTTTGGTTTGTGTTTGCATGTGATGCCTAATCTGAGAGACAACCAAGTACAATAACACACTATGTGTTTTTATTTACTTGTGACCAGTTCATATTTTTTTTCACCCACCCTTCCACCTCCCCCGATCTGTTTCCTCACCAGCCTTATTATATGCAGTGCATGTCGTTTTTGTTTCTTGAAAGATGAGAGAGGATGTCTGACAATGGTTGGTCCTCTTGTTACCTGGCTTCACTGACAGCCTCATTATTTATAAAGTAATACCTCAAACTAAAGGTGCAGTTTGGTTACCAAACAAGCTTTTTAGCCTCTTTAGTTCAAACTGATGAGCTGTTGTGATGTCTTTAATGCTGCAGTTTTTCATTCTTGTCTCCTTTTCTTCTTTCCCTGGATTGCAGACATACAGAAGACATGATTGTCACACCATTTGCACAGGTAAGTCTGTTGCAATTTTAATTTTTTTTTGCTAGAAACTTTCACCCATAAAAAGCAGGAATTGTGGTGCAAATACATGAAGAGTAAACTCCAGATGGTCTGGGATTTGTAGATCTTACTGGTGCTGCACCGGAACAGCCCCTCACAGCAGTATGTTGGCCCTGCTACAGGATCAGAGATCCAACTGTTGCCTGGGTCTTGCGTGGGATGTGCGTCACACTTGTGCTCACTTTACACAGTGAATCCAATACTGCTGGATCATGCTGTTTTAAATTTGCATGCTGGCTGATAAGGGTCCTACATGGAGTCGAGTCCAGACATCTGATACTTTGTAGCTTTCTCTGCATGCTGAGTCAGAGTGTGGCTATAGATGGAGTCACAGACATGACATAGAGGGGTGTCAGTGATGCTATGAAAACAGAAAGGGAGAGGGGAATGCCCCGCACAGCGTGTCAGCTAAAAGGATGAAAGCCTATCAAATACAAGTATCAAAGGCTCTTTGCTGTTTCCTATTGCAGAAGCACGTAATCTAGTTAAAGATGAATTAAGTGCAGGGTGCCTGCACCAGTGTTATTACATCACAAATATTCTGTATGTCATATTTTCTCCTTCCTGTCTTATAGGTCCTTGCCAGCCTGAGGACAGTCCGAAGTAACTTTGCCGTCATAACCGGCCAGCAAGATCGTACAGCCAGCAAGTAGGCTTTTACACAATGTGCTCAGCTGCTTGACACTCTCACTATTACTCCACACAGATATTATCCTGCTCTGTTCATGTTATCTTATCGTGTTCATTTGGATGGTCTCTGTACACAGGACACGGTCCTCAGGCAGCAACCCACCATCCATGTGCAAAACCAGCCTTGCAGGTGTGTACTGCTGTTACAATAACCTATGATCTATCTTTCACTAACATGAATATGTCAGGGTCAGTAAAATGATATTTAATTTTCTGTTAGTGATCAAGGTGACTGATATTCATGACCTAACACAGTAGGAAGATGTATCCATCTCCCACATTTACACACTTTATGGTTCAGACTCATTCTTCCTGGAATTTAACATCAAAAAGTTAAAAAGGGTCACCTCTCGTCTATATGTTGAATCCATCCCATAATGCAATGCACTGTGCTTTCTTTTTACAGAGGAGCCTCACCAGCAGCTGGCCATAGAGACACTGGATGAGCTGGACTGGTGTTTGGAACAACTAGAGACGCTGAAAACTCGACACTCAGTCAGCGAGATGGCGTCCAACAAGGTATTTTAACAAAATGTACAAAAATACACGCATCATGATACACACTGCTTCCCTGTTCAGGGCTACATTTATTAAGAAAACAGTACAAACTGCAGTGTACTCTGATCTTTACTATGATTCACCGGCCTGAAGGGTTTTATTAGTCATGTTCTTGTCTTGCTGCCTTTTTTTGAGGCAGCCAGTACAGTAGATGGCTTTGAACTTAGTGTAGGACACAGTCAAACACACACTGTACCAAAAAAATGACTCTCTTACACTTACATGAACAAGTTAAGCTGGATTTCAGTTTCACTCCGGTTGTTCTCTCCAGGCTGAACCTTAATGGCCAACAAACAAATCACCGTAATAGAGTTTCCCTTTTAAGATGAACTACGTCAGCAATTTTTATTAGAACGGATAATCAAAGCAATACGTCAGGCATGTTAATATTTTTCATCAGCTTTTCATTAATGGATGGTAACCTTTCACTGTGCGCAGCTGTTTTCCTCCCAAATTAGAGAGGGCACCGAGTACGATGGTAAACCCAGGGATTGTGCGTGATGTGCTGTAAGTGCAGTTAGCCTTCACTGATCTCTTGACAAAGCTGAAAGCTCGGTAATACATAGAATCCATCATGAAAATATGAATAGAGTCTCCCATCCGTCGGCAGATGGAAGAGGCTTATTCCATGAATGAGCGAGATGGTTTCATGCATGTAGATACAAGCATATAGACACACCCATCCCCCCACTCATGTGCGGAAAAATGTGAATGAGTAGTGGGAGCTGAAGGATGAAACGGCATCCCCCAGTGCATCCTTCCTCCATGTATCCCTCTCCTCCCCTCTTCGTCCTCCTCAGCTTCCCAGACTGGATCCCAGCTCTCGTGTGATTCCATGATTAGACCGCCCACACAGCGTACACGTGCTCTTCATACAAACACACATACACACACTTCCTCCCATCACATACATGTATATTGCCTGCCGTCATACAGCAAAGAATTGCACATATATCACATGCTCACGTGGCGTGGCTGGAGTTTCATGGGAGGTAAACCTCCCCCCCCCCTATCTCCCCTCCCACCCTCTTAACTGCTGCAGATCAGTCAATGAGCAGCTTCAGTCACTGGGGAAGAATTATCCACGCTGGCACTTGGGAACAAAGGCAGGGACAAGGGAGGCCCGAGTGAAGAATGTTTCTGCTTTGCAGATGACCTTATTGAAGAGTTTTGTTGAAGTTGATCTCTAATGACCCCTGAAATTGTCTCCATCATTGAATGGGTTACGTTGAATAGCATCATTTTAGGGACTGCTAATTACATAGTGGTCAGTTCGTTTTTCAGAAACCATGTATTCATGGTGAGGCAGTCAGAATCATCTTCCTTTTTTATTTTAGATCTTCTCATGAAAATTTTTCAAAAGTAATTTTATTTAAAAAAAATGTTAGACTAACATCAATGCTTGAGAGATCAGTTCATTTTTCATCAAAATGTGCCGCCATTACACTTTTCATTCAGCTTTTGCTACACAGCAACATTGAGTGTTGTCTACATTAAGCTAAGACAACCTGCTTGTCATCATATTTCAGTGTCAAAATAGTTACTTATCTTCTTCATTTAATAATCATAATGGAGGATGTACCCACACCATTATAGTTCATGGTGTACTTTTTTATTTTTGGCTACATGAATGACCCCCCCTCCTCTTCCCTCACATCGCCCTCGCCATTCATTCAGAGCTTTTCCTTCATATTTTCTTCAAAGTTGGTGCACATGGTGTGTTGCCCAACCTCCTCCCCTCACACTCAGCCTTGCCTACTGTGTGCTTCCCCTGGCCAATGACAGCCCTCAGTTTTCCCAACCTCTGATGGAGAAGTTCACCGATTGGCTGCTATTCTTAGGCATTTTGGAAGGAGGTGGAGCTTAGAGTACCTCGTTCTCTCTCTGTTTACACACATAGTGAGCAGGCAGTAACAGAGTGAATGAGGGAGAATCGGGGAGAGCGAGGGAGCTTGGCTTCTCTGCCTTGCATCCTGCAGCATTCCCACAGCTATGCTTCCATCCTCTGGTTCTTCCATGGACCTCTGAACAGTCCTCTTTTTGTCCATTTGTTCAGCACGCACTGATCTGAAGCAGTAACCAGTGGACTGTCTGCTTGCAGTGGATTTTGCTCAGGCAAGCAGTGTAAGAGCACAAAGTGTCCCTTCTGTCTGTCTGTCAAACAAGCAGTGTTAGGAGGACACTCAGAGAAGCCCGGTGCTCTCATTTTTATTTTCGCTCCCATGCTTGACTTTACGCTGAAATGCCAGAAGTGAGTTATTTCATCTCCGTGTCGTGGATGTTCATTCAGGTAAGTGGAAGCAGGAGATGCACTGAGTGGGAGGGGGGAGAGGCAGCCCGAGGCTCACATGTTGCTTCTTTTGTGAGTGTGCGGACTTGTGAACAAGTGATCTGAGATGTGTTAGACTGAGTCTCTAGATCCCTCACATTGGGATGTTCGGTGACATCTGATACCATTTATATCAGAGAAATTTGTTTTTTATCCAGTGCACATTCCTGCAGACATGAAATCTGACTCCATGAGACAATACGTGCAAAAAATATTTGAAATGTTTGCATTTGTTGCAAAATATGGTTAATATGTATTCTCATGGTTGCTTGTGTGTGTGCGCGCCTGTCCCCAGTTCAAGAGGATGCTGAACCGAGAGCTCAGCCAGCTGTCAGAAACCAGCCGTTCAGGGAACCAGGTGTCTGAGTTCATCTCTAGCACCTTTCTAGGTAAGTGGATCCCCAGCACTACATAAATGACCACAAACTGGAAGTGGCTGCACCTTTAACTGTTTATCCTCATCTGGCAGAGAAGCAACATGACATGGACATCATGTCTCCCCCCACCAAGGAGAAAGACAAGAAGAAGCGGCCCATGTCCCAGATCAGTGGTGTGAAGAAGGCCACCCACAGCCCCAGCCTCGCACCCTCCACCATCCCTCGCTTTGGGGTCAATGCCAGCCAGGAAGGACTCTTAGCTAAGGTATGAAGACTGCCGCCTCCTTTTAATGTTTTCCCATAAAGAGTATGTTTAATGTTTTATGCTTATTCACTGACAGGAGCTTGAGGACATAAACAGATGGGGTATTGACATCTTTAAGGTCTCTGAGTATTCAGGGAATCGTCCACTGACGGTCACCATGTACACCATCTTCCAGGTAACCTGTCACAGCAATGTCTATAACCTTAGATATTTGGTACAGCATATAGATTTTTTTTGAGTGACTGATTTATTTCTCTGATGCAGGAACGTGACCTGCTGAAATCCTTTAAGATTCCCGTCGACGCGTTCATTACCTTCATGATGACTTTAGAGGATCACTACCATTCTGATGTGGCCTACCACAACAACATCCATGCTGCAGACGTGGTCCAGTCCACACATGTGCTGCTGTCCACACCTGCGTTGGAGGTAATGAATCTGAAATACTCAGTCGTATCACATCAAAACAACAGGTACATGCAGTGTCATGTTAAAACGTGCACACACACACACACATTGACCATCATCTTGTGCGTTTCATCTCAGGCTGTGTTCACTGATCTGGAGATACTGGCTGCTCTGTTTGCCAGTGCCATTCACGATGTGGATCACCCTGGAGTTTCCAATCAGTTTCTCATCAACACCAGTGAGTTTGTGTAGATCCACAGGGATTAAGTGAATATGTGTGGGTGCTGAGTGTGTTTGACTGTGTGGGTGAGCTACTTATAAACACATGTCTAAGTAGCAGGACTGTGGATCAACTTTTTTTTTTTTTGTCTCTGTGCCATCAGATTCAGAGCTGGCCCTGATGTACAATGACTCGTCAGTGTTGGAGAATCACCACCTGGCTGTGGGCTTTAAACTCCTGCAGGAGGACAACTGTGACATCTTTCAAAACCTCAGCAAAAAACAAAGACAGTCGCTTCGCAAAATGGTCATAGACATGGTAAGAAGTGTGCTGCTTCCACCTGAATGAACCTCTCTGTAAGGTAGAAACAGTGAATCCTAATATTTTATGTCATTGTTGTTGCAGGTGCTGGCCACAGATATGTCTAAACACATGAACTTATTAGCAGACCTGAAAACCATGGTGGAGACTAAGAAAGTCACCAGTCTGGGAGTCCTGCTCCTGGACAACTATTCAGATCGCATACAGGTGAGATAAAAAAAAAAAATCCATTGTCAATAAATGTGTTTGTTTGATTTTCATCCACTTTTTCTTCGTCACTGCAGGTTCTTCAGAACATGGTTCACTGTGCAGATCTGAGTAACCCCACCAAACCTCTTGAGTTGTACCGTCAGTGGACAGACCGCATCATGGTGGAGTTTTTCACCCAGGGAGACAGGGAGAGGGACAAAGGCATGGAGATCAGCCCCATGTGTGACAAACACAACGCCTCCATAGAGAAGAACCAGGTACAGAGGGAATCTGAAGCTTTTATTCCATTCAGAGGATGAATGTCACTTCTTGCCTCAATTCTTGCCTCTCTTTCAGGTGGGCTTCATTGACTACATTGTTCATCCTCTATGGGAGACATGGGCTGACCTGGTACATCCTGATGCTCAGGAGATCCTGGACACACTTGAGGATAACAGAGAGTGGTACCAGAGTATGATCCCACACAGCCCCTCTCCCAACCCGGAGGGTCAGAGGGAAGAAGCCCTTGCAGGCGAAGCTTCAGCTCTCACTGGAGGCGGTGGCTCCTCAACGGGCGACAAGTTTCAGTTTGAGCTGACCTTGGAAGAAGAAGGAGAGTCTGACACGGAGAGTCCACCTGAAGAAGAGGAAGTTGACGGCAGAGACAGGGGGCCTGAACTCTGCAGAACTGATTCATCCTCTGCTACCAGTCGACGGCTTCGCAAAATGCTGACTAGTGACTCAGGCAGGACGTTTTCTTTAGAGTCTGACAAAGATATGGCAGAAGACAGGGAAACAGACCAAGAAGGAGTGTCTGGGGTACCACGCTTCAGACTCGGCACATAGCACCGGTCAAAAGGTGTTTGTTTTTTTTTCTTTTTACCTTGTTTCATTTTTCTTGATTTCTGTGCCTCATCCTCTGTCACTTCCCTTCTTCCACTCCAAACAAAGTCCACCACCACTGCTGTTTTTTTTGTGGACAGGGTGATGGCAAGACTGAGGTATGTGGGAGTGAGGGTGGGTTTGTGGGGTATTAAGAAGGTCTGCAGTTTTACACAGCAGTCACTTGCACTGGAGAGAGACAGATAGACTGAGTCACTGTTCCAGTAAGGACAGGAAACCAAGTTTCTGAGCAGTCCTTTGTGTTCTGTGTCTTTCTTTGAGACAAACTGTAGATAAAAGTCTGCAGAGACAATGAGAAGTTCAAAACTTCATTTTCTACCAGCCAGCCTACGAAAGAACTGTCTTCCTCTTTTGGAGAATTTGTGAAGAAAGTGAGGAAGTGATGAATGACCGTGAAATTAAGTCTTGTTAAGACATCTTGCCAAATTTGCAAAATACAGGGACAATGCTATTTGCCTGCCTTTTTAGTTCTTTTTGTTTGTTTTTTTTTCTCTCGTCATCTATTTAGAACCATACGCACGACAGGAAGAGACTGAGTTGTCAGCTGACTAAATAAAGTAATAGCAGGAAAGAGCTATGCATGATTTTATGCAGGAGATGTTAAATGTAGCAGATTATTTGAAGTAACTCTGTCACTGTTAATGTATATAAACAGTGGCACTCCTTTCAGCTGGTGTTGCACAGCTCATTTAATCATGTTGAACAGGCAGACTATGATTATAAAGAACGGACTGGCACTAAATATTATTTTTCAGTTGTTATAAATCTATTATTTTCATTATATTTATAATCCTAAACTGAGATACTGTCAGCAACAAAACTGAGCCGGGGTCAGTGCTGTGTTTGACGGTCTGGGAATTAAATCCAAAGCTCTGTGTGCTGTGCATATGCTGCCTCCTAGTGTCCATAAATGGAACTGAGGCTCTGGTACAGATGATGTGCAAGGTTTTAGCCTAAAGGCACAAAAAAAAAAAAAAAAGTCAAATGTATTCAATAATGAGAGTATCCAAAATTTTGTTGCTCATTTTTCTTTGTATTTACAGTTACAATTTTTAGATGTTTGACACTTATTTTATCAGTTTGCCTTTAAGTTTAGCACTTTTTCAGTTCTGTTTGTAGCGTGCCCTCTTTGTCGTTTTAAAGGGCTTGAACCAAACCTTGAACACAATGGAGGAGAAACGGCAACCAGCACAGACATCATGCAAAAACAAAATGCTGCAGTAGCTACAAACACATACAACTATCCAACATCCAAATCAATTACCTTTTCTACACAACAACTGGAGGTCTGTAACATTCACTTGCATTAAAACCTGATCGGAGTAAAAGCAGATGAAGGTGTATCTTATCATCACTGTAATTGTAAAAACCCAGGAGGTTACCAGGAAACAGTTTCCTGTGCCAGAAATTTTCCTCTTTTTCCTCTCATTGATCAATATTTTGCTCTTCACAGGGACATAGTCAATGACAAAACAAGTGCCAAGCAAGCATGACACAACCCGTACTGTAATTTCCATTTTGCCACTGGCTACTTTCCATCAGTGACTGATAAAGTTGGTTGATTGTAGCACCCTGTGTGCCAATCTGACCTTAGTGTCTCTGTTTCTTTTTTTCTAACTCCTGTTCAAACAGTAACTGATATTGTCTTAAAACAGTGATGTGTTTTTTTGTGTGAGTGAGTGAATGAATGAGGTGACTTTTTGAAGTATTTGCTAAGAAAAACAAAACAAAAAAACAACAAAAAACCAAAGCACTTTTTATGGTACTTTGTTCTGCACTTCCAGTTGAGTTGAGGATGTGTCTGTTTCACTGTCGTTCTGTTGACAAATGGCCTGGTGGTTGAATTGAACTGCACGGGCTGGACCACTACAGCTCTTTAAGGTTGGGAGGGACTGAAGTTTTTTTGCTTTTTTATTTTTATTTTAACTGACTGTATAATTGTGTTGAAATGCATGACATTGGCTGCAGGATTCAAACAATATGAAGAGTATATGGAGCACTTACTAAACGTAGCCTGTGGAGAAGTCTGTTTTATTTTATTACGGTAAAAGTACAGAGTAAAATGTTGTTTTAATGTGAGAATGAGCTGAATATTTGTTTTTCTTCTGAAGCCTTATTTTCTTTTCTTTTTTTTTCTTGTAACAGTTATGTTCACTGACATGCTGGAGTAAAATATGTGCAATCTGTTTCTGCAGCCATAAACAGCACCAAACACTCAAGGATGCCTTCAACACTAAGGACTATTTAACAACATGTTAACCAGCACAACATGCAAAGATTTCATCTGTCTCTCTGCATGCCACTGTTTGATTTTGTACATTTTCCTCACAGTTTTTTTGTGTACAGTTTATTTATTATTTCTATATTATCTGTCAGAAACAATGAGACAAACTTGTAGACTTCTTTTAGTCTGAAGTTCAGATGGATGTGTGAGAAAGTCAAACAGGACAGATTTCGACTATGACTCCACTTGTTTCCTTCTCATTTCTCTGCATATACAAAATACTCACTTTCATATTTTCTTTGTCTAAATTTAGAAGCATCTGAAGCATCTCTTCTCTCCCTCTGTTACCAGTTTATCTGGTCAGGTCACTAAGGATCTTACAGTACGTATGTGTGCTGATGTGAGACTTGATAGAGATGATAGTCACACAGCCTCAACAGTCATTCAAGACCAGTATTTCTGTTTGTAGAGATTTTATAAATATCAAGAACTGACGCCCTGCAGCTTTGACAATCCAGACTCAGCTTTTTAACTGTTGGTGTGCAGCCCTCTCCAACTAGAACTGTATGCCTTGCCAATAAAGGAAAAACGCTTGACTCTTTCATGTCTTGTTCTATACTTCTGTGAAAAAATAAATAATATAACATTCAAGCACATTTGCCATTCAACCTGAAAATGTTACTTCATTTCTGCTGCTACTGCACATTAAAATTCACTGTTCGGGCAAATACAGCTGTGATATAATACAAAAAATGGTGCTGACGTGTTAATGCATGTATTTTTTATAATTAATTAAATATTACTTATGTAATTATATTGCATACATTATATTAGACTTAGCCCAAG
>JAVQJX010186836.1:0-14568 GCA_036025115.1 Ambassis agassizii
CCAGTGGTTAAAAACAATTCTATTGATGTAATGTGATACACTAAGGGGAAAAAAACAAAGGGTAATTTAAAAAAAAATCCTGACAAAAGTAATTCACTCATACTGATCATATTTTCCAATGTAATTTCTGTTCAATAAACAGAAAGAATCTAAACTGTGTTTTGTCTCCTTAAATATCAAAATGACAGCGTGGCGCACAGAAAACCCTTTAAAAATAATAAACCTGACTCACTCTGTTTAGTTTATATAGTGAATAAACACAGATAACATTAGTTTTTATTGCCAAGGAGTGTCTTCAATTAATCAGTGATGAACCCACCTCACTACCACAGGACAGATTATGACAGAGCTATGCCACCATATAACTGTTCTGTAGATTGCACACCTTGGAATCAAACATGTGGCTGACTTTTTGGGAGCATGAAAGATATTTAGAGCAGAGAGGAGTTCCAAATGCTGGCGGCAAATCATGTGCAGCATTGTTAGATGGATATCACATCATAGCTCTTAAATTGATAGGATAGCTACAACATCATGAGGACATGCTAACAAAGCCATAAAACTCATACCAGACTATAATAGCCCAAACATTTGGGTCATTGTTTTGCTCATAAAAAGGTCTCCTCTATAAGTTGAGTAATTTTAAAGATGCCTTTGCTCAGTCTTTGACGTGTCATCGAGATAAAGTCAAAGATCAGGTTGATGAGACAGAAGGTGTAAGTCTTGTAGCTAATGTCATAAAGAGTATTAGGAAAATGGATCCACCTTCAGGACATTAGACTGTAACGCGTGCAGCTGAAGGGTTATTTACAACGGTTTTTATTCTCCACTTCGACTCCCTCTCAGGGAATTCCTTATCAGAGCTGAACACACTGACGCCAGTGAATAATCAGCAGTGACTCCCTTCACAGCCAAGACTGTTTTGACTTTAAACCCACACAGCCTGATTGCTTTAATACTCCAGTAATGCAGATTTCCCTGAAGGTTTGACGTTCAAATTCTAACCCGTCAACCAGGAGACGTAAGTGGCGGTTAATAGCATTTCATTACAGTTCATTGCTGACATATTACTGAAAGACCTGTTCCTCCACATTCCCTACAGTACTTTACACTGAATCTAATTTTAATGGCAACCTTCACATAGATGAGAGAGATCAGTTGAGGAGAGGATTTAATCTTATATTTACATCTTTATTGCTGTGAGAGTCGGTGTCGAGTTACCCTGTGGCTCTTCCGAGGGTCCAAAGGCTGCACATAAATTCATTACAACACTCTGCATCACGGGCCATTATGTAAACTGTCTTCTAATATTAATATGCAGATCTGCTCTTATGACTTTAATCAGAATCTGTTTCAGATGATTGTGTTGCACATGAGCCCAGCAGGGCTGTGAGCTGTACATGGATACAAGCATGTGGCAGCAGTAATGAAAGAAGGAAGGTGCCTCATCAATGCCTTATATTCACTTTGAGTAAGTGATCTCTTCCTCCTCTTTTATGTCACAGCCAGTCCAAAGTCAAAGAGCCATAAAATGTGTGCCAGTCATAGCAGAGCTGTGTTTTATCTTTGCTCGCATTCAAACCAAATGCTCTAAGACGTCAAGCCAAAGACGAGATTTAATGAAGATCACTGACAAAAGGATTGTCTGACAGGCGTCTTTATAGTGTTTTGTCTTGTTACCTGTTGGCTTTGACCGCAATAGAGGAAAGAAAGCTGCACGTCAACATATGGATTTGTGTTTTTAGTGAGTCAAAAGGAAGTGGTGATGCTGAGAAAGGTGAGAGTCTGTCATATTACTGCACCTCTGTGGTCATTCTTTTAAGCAGAAATTGTATAAATGAAACACAAACTAGTCCTAATGGGTATAATCTTCCTTCGATCACGTTCATGTGTGTTCAGGGGGAATGGGTTTGGGTGGACTCAGACATCGGGGTGCCAATCGGAGCCAGAGTCAAAGTCACACCATCGGGTCAACAATTACTGGTGGATGATGAAGGAAAGGTAAACGGGTTAAAACAGGAGAAGAATGATGATATGCTCATGTTGAACACTGTTAACCATAACGTCAATGTTGACCCTTTCTCAGGAGCGGTGTCTGTCCCCGGAGCAGGAAGCCTCTATCAGGATCATGCACCCCACATCGGTGGAGGGGGTGGATGACATGATCACACTCGGGGACATGACTGAAGCCGGCCTCCTCCGGAACCTGCTGCTCAGACACAAACAGGGCATCATCTATGTGAGTCATTTTTATTTGAACCGTTTCCTCCTGGATTTAAATAACTCCATTCAAATCAAAGTTTTACGGGTCAACAAAGCCTGATCAATATATTGGTTGACTGATTATAGGCTGGTATTGGCTTAGCAATGGTATATTGGTACTGGAATATAGAGAGAGGACCTGATAAAGGTGGAACACAGAGAATGATGAGCGCTTGGTGTGGACTACATATATGTGTAATCTATAGCACAATGTTTTTGTTTCTTGCCACTATTAATTCATTATTAAAGCAGCATTTTCCTGATTCTGCAGACATACACAGGATCTGTGTTGGTGGCTGTGAATCCATACCGGGATTATCCCATATATTCAAAAGAACAGGTAAGGCCGAGCATTGATCATAGTAGGCGTCACTTTCAGATGGACTGTTCTCATACGTGTATCCCAACAGGTGAGGCTATACCATGGTCGAAAGCTGGGAGAACTCCCACCTCACATTTTTGCCATCGCAGAGTCCTGCTACTTTAACATGACGCGCCACCTCAGAAACCAGTGCTGCATTATCAGGTCAGAGTGAGGTCAAGTTGTAGAATGAATCATGGTGGTCCATATTTTATGATGAGTGATTGATTGGTTCTGTCTGTCTCAGTGGGGAGTCTGGAGCAGGGAAAACAGAGAGCACTAAACTGATCCTGCAGTACTTGGCAGCAGTCAGTGGTGAGCTCTCTGAACAGCACATCGAACAGCAGATCCTGGAGTCCAACCCAATTCTAGAAGGTACAACATCAGAACGGCACAGAACCGTATGAGCTTCAGATACTCTTACAGTACACATACTTTGTTGTCCTTTTGCAGCTTTTGGAAATGCCAAAACAATCCGCAATGACAACTCCAGTCGCTTTGGGAAGTATTTGGAAATCTTCTACAACAAAGACGGAATGATCGAGGGCGCTCGCGTGGAGCAGTATCTTCTAGAAAAGTCCCGTGTCTGCCACCAGGTAAGGCAGCTCGGCCCACACAGACCTGGCTCTTATCTGTACAGTGGGCAGGTCTGAACTGTAAAACTATAAAAGGACAGTGTGTTTGTTTAAATTAAATCTACTGTGTTATGTTACTGGCACCTCTTATCAGTGGGTTTACTGAGGGATTAAAAAAAACCTTCATCTCATTCTCTCACAACATACATTTTTTTCAGAACAATAATAGATTCTTCCTCTCTATCCTCAGGCCCAAGAGGAGCGAAACTACCACATATTTTACTGCATGCTGGCAGGAATCACAGCAAAGGAGAAGAAAACCCTGAGCCTGGGGACTGCCAAAGACTATACATTTCTCACCAGGGTACACAGACATGGATCTGGATGGCACATTTACCAAAACATGACCACCTACTGTAAATATTCTAAAGTCTGAGCTCTCTCTTGTGTGCTGTAGGGCGACTGCATTGTATGTGAAGGGAGGGACGATGCTAATGACTACAGCCGCGTCCACTCTGCTATGAAAATCCTGACCTTCACAGAAAACCAGTGCCAGGACATCCTCGAGCTGCTGGCAGCCATACTGCACCTGGGAAACGTCTGCTTTGAGGGTGAATGGGCACTACGTAGTCTGGAAATAACGGCATCTAGTGTTGTTTAGTTTGTAAAATCAGGTCTCAAGAATGAGGATTAAACATCATGCTAATGGATGCTACACTGTATATTTCCTTTCATTGTTACATACATTTAAATCTGATACTCAGTCAATCAGTTATGTTATTGGTCCTCTAAGTTCGTTTGTCTTTATTTATGTTTTTTTTTCTCTCAACATATTGTTTATGTCTGATCTTATGTCTTTTATCAGCCACCACACAAAATAACTTGGAAACCTGTGATGTCAGCAAATCAGAGCATTTCAGCATCGCAGCCTCACTGCTGCAGGTAGGATTATGCGCCACAAAACATGCATATTACTGTATATTACAGCTCAGTAGAGCATATTTGTGTGTGTGTATGCTCCCTCTGCAGGTACAGAAGTCATCTCTTGACTCAAGTCTGACCCATCGTTCCTTTATGACCAACAGAGAGAGAGTGACCAAACCCCTCAGCTCGGAACAGGCGTCTGACTCCAGAGACGCCTTCGTCAAGGTAATAATCCGAGCTTTCTGTTTTCTCATTGCTTCCTTATTGATTCCTGACCAAGGATGAGGAAGTGTGTCAGAGATAATATTTGACTGGAGAGATAGTAACATTATTCTGGCACTGCTGCTGTTCTCTCTCAGGCAATCTACAATAAGCTGTTCATATGGATTGTTGGGAAAATCAACAGTGTCATCTATAAGGCTCTACTGTCCAACAGGCCCAAAGCCACCTATCTGTCCATTGGCCTGCTCGATATCTTTGGCTTTGAGAACTTCAACACAAACAGGTCAGCGGGTGTCCTTCATCTGCGTCACCACCTAACTGTTACTGTGAACCTAACAGGAGCCCTTTATTCACAGCTTCGAGCAGCTTTGCATTAACTTCGCTAATGAGAAGCTGCAGCAGTTCTTTGTGGCTCACATCTTCAAACTGGAGCAGAAAGAGTACCAGAAAGAGGGCGTCAGGTGGGAAAACATCCATTTTAGTGACAATCAGAACATCCTGGACCTTCTGGCTGGGACACCCTGCAACCTGCTGGCTCTGATTGACGAAGAGAGCCATTTTCCAAAGGTTTACTTCTACTCTGATGCTCCTCGTGAACTTACTGTAAAACCTAGCACAGGTGCCTAAACTACTTTTTTTTGTTTTTTTGGATGACAGGGTTCAGATGTCACTCTGCTGAACAAGATAAACCAGCAACACAGAGGAAACAAGACCTACATTTGCTCCAAGAGTGAACACGATGCAGACTTTGGGATTTGCCACTTTGCAGGCGTGGTTTACTACGACTCCAAAGGTACACTAACAAACTGCCCCTACTAATATGAAGTGTTTTCGGCTGCAGTAATGTTCTGCGTGTTTCTGTTCAGGATTCCTGGAGAAGAACAGAGATGCTGTCAGTTTTGATGTCATCAAGATGGTTGACATGTCCACCAACAAGCTGCTGCGACAGATATTTGAGGCGGAGCTTTCAAACAACGGGGTGAAGATCACCAACAACAGGAAGGTCATCGTGATGTCCAGGAGCTCTCTACGGGTATAAACCTCACCTCTGATGTACTTTTGTTCAAATCTTGTGGACATTTTTTTTATCGGTTCTCACTGTCATCCCTGAAGCCACCGACTGATAACCGTAAGCAGGTGCCGACGCTGACCGGTCAGTTCCGTCAGTCTCTGGACTCCCTTATGAAGGCTTTGTCCGCCTGCCAGCCATTCTTCATCCGCTGCTTCAAACCCAACAACGGCAAGCAGTCTGAGGTGAATGAGCAGCATAGTACACCACTGAACAAACAAAGGAATAATGATTAACTCTATGAGCCTAAAAAATATGGACATTGTTTTGAGTTTACGCCAAGCATGTGTTTTCCCTTCCTTCTTCCCTTTTTCCTTCCTGTATTATGCTATAAACTAAGTACATTTCCTGGAACATATGATCTGCTCGCACACAATGTAAAGTACACAACAGGGAGCCCGTCTTATTATTTGAATTCAGATCAGGTCACTGATAATGGGTGTTTGAACAAAAGCAGCACGACTTCAGAATTTGTTTGAGTTGACAATAGAGAATTCTGCGATAGAGGAACCTTCTGACCATTTTAACGTGTCCTGCTTTAGGTGTTTGACAGAGAGCTGTGTATGCGTCAGCTGAGATACTCTGGCATGATGGATACCATCCGGATCCGGAAGCTGGGATATCCCATTCGACACACCTTTGAGGAATTCCTGCACCGCTACAGGGTGCTCCTGAAGACGACCGTCTGTGACCCCAAAACTGTTAGTCACAAACTTCAAATTGTTGACTTTTTTTTTTTTTTATAAATTGGGTTTTGTACAATTTCAGCACTCCAATAGATTTCTTTATGGTCTCTGTAGCAGACACCTGCGGCCTGCTGTGAAGCCATCTGCAACACAGTGATTCAAGGACGACACGAGTGGAAAATAGGGCGGACTAAAATTTTCCTGAAGGTGAAGAACGCTTCTAATTCAGATCATGTTGTCTCAGAGGGCGTCCTCATAACACACACAGTCCTGATGTCACCCCAGATCAGAGAGAATCTTTATAAATCATGAAGTCATTAGCGCGTCGTTGTATTTCAGGATGCCCACGATGCAGTCCTGGAGCGGCTGAGGGAAGAGGAGCTGAGCAGGGTTGCCGTGGTGATCCAGAGGGTCATGCTGGGACACAAAGACAGGTGCAGTGTCAGCAGATCCTGAACTGAGATTTGAACGAGTCATGGTTATCACATCTCTGCATTATCTCTAACGCATGCCATCACACCTACAGATTGTATCTTTTTATTGACACACCATATTATATAAAGACAGGGTGTTATATAAAAAGTTTTTTTTTTTTTTTCTTAGAAAGTCATTCCTGAGGAAACGGAGGGCAACTGTGGTGTTACAAAAACACTGGAGAGCCCACAGAGAGAGGAGAGAGCACAGACAGGTTTGACGCTTTATGGCGTTTTAATGGAGCTCACAGCAGACAGAAAGCTCTCACCTTGATGGTTGAGGGTGACTTATCTCAACTTCAGTGACCTTGTTGTTTGTTAACCATTCCAGATTCGGCACGGCTTCGAACGGCTGGCATCAAAGGTCCGCGGTCGGAATCTCCGGTCACAGTACCAGAGGCAGCGAGCAGCAGCACTCACCATACAGGCCCAGGCATGTGCTGCGTCATTTTAATAAATCCCATTTATTTATGTATTTGTCTAAATTGCGCTGATCTCCTGGATGTAGGTACGAGGCTATCGTGTAAGGAAGGACTATAAAAAGAAGAGAGAAGCCGCTCTCCTGCTTGAGGCTCAAAGAGCAGCTCAAGAGGAGAGAAACGATGTGAGTGTGTGCCTTCAAATCTTCTGTACATGTTGGCTTTGAAGACACCTTTCCCTCTCTTACCCTCTCTTTCTCCCTTTCCTCTCCATCAAAAAGCCATCACCGCCCTACATTCATCACCTAGAGGATGATAACCAAGACCTAAGTGGCTGGGAGATCCAGCGGTGTCTGGAGGAAGTTGTCGCTCAGGAAGCGGCGTCAATCACCGAGCAGAACTCAGAGGAGGACATGAGAGATGAGACGCCACCTGTGGAAGTCATAGAACATCAGACATCAGAATTTGAGGTTGGCATATGTCTCTGTCATGTTAGTGTGTCTTTTTGTGACCCTTCGCTGATTTTAACGTACGTTTAGATGACTCGGATCACTCCGGAGCCAGAGGTGACGACAATCACACCAGCACGATCAAGCCCTACCCCTTCAACGGAAGAGGAAGAAGATGAGTTTTATGACGACACCGAGGAGTTTTCATTCTACAAGTTCAGTCAACATCACTTTCAGGACAACGCCACACACACGCACATCAACCAGAGGCTCAAGAAGCCCCTCCTACCCCACGACGACGAGGGAGACGCACTGGTGAGAAGACACAAAGAAACGACAGGCAGCTCTCTCAATGTGGACTCTGTCTCACTGTCATTTCTCCTCTCACTCTTCCACCAGGCATGTCTGACCATATCATGGATTATTTTACGTTTCATGGGGGACATACCAGAACCAAAATCCACAGATTCCACATCTCAGGCATCAAGCACCATCGCTCATCCTCTACCTCACAGGCAGGGCAGGAGGCTCAGCAACCTGGTGGGACTGGACCAGGTAAACTCTTACTGCCTGCTGATGTACACTGAAAAACAACAAGCACAAGATGTAATCATTGTGTTAATGTGAACAGAAAATGCTGAGGAAGAACAAGAAGAAGTTTGGAGGAAACCGAAAAGCCTCGACTATAATGGAGGAGGTCACTACAATATTGGTCATTCGGTCTTGTTTTTATTCACACTGTGTGCTGTTTGATGACTTTGTTTTGTTACCTTTAATCAGCCAGAGGACATGACAGAAGACAGGAACATTCTGATCGGAGAGGGTCCAACTCTGTATCGGCCTCTGACTCCACTGGAAAAACTGCACATTATTGTCGGCTACGCCCTGTTGAGACGAGACATACGGTAAAGACAGCGCAGTCTTTATTGTAATAGAGGAACTGTGTGACGTTTCTTTATTTATTCATGAACTAATTTTTCCTTTTTTTTTATCTGCCCGAACAGGGATGAGATCTACTGTCAGATCTGCAAGCAGCTGGTGAACAATAACAACGGGAGGAGCCGTACACAAGGCTGGATTCTCCTCTCCATCTGTCTGGGGATCTTCCCTCCCACAGATCTCTTCATGAAGGTCAGTCAGTAATCCCTCAGTGTGCCTCATTTTTAGTGCAGCGTCTCCTTTAATTGTGAGATCAGCACAGTCTAGTATTGCTGCGTAAATAGTCACTAAAGGATGATGAACACAGAACACTTCTAGTTCACACCCACCTGCTGTAGACAAAAGACAAGAACACTGTAAAATGTATAGGGTCTGATTATTATCATGAAAACAGACACTGTTGCTTTGTGTACTGACTATAATAGCATCTTAGCCTGGTTGCATTGTTTGTTGGATAATCGTGTGATTTCTGAATGTAACAGGTGATGCTGCTGAATACACACACTTTACAAATCATCCATTAATATATTAAGTCACGGTAAGGTTTGTCAGTCCTTTATGCCCTCTAAGAGCCTGCACCTCCCAAAATTGGTTGGGTTCAAAATGACAACATACACTCATCCACATACAATGTAATCACTATTAAACGGCTCCATTTGTGCTCATTGGACTCTTTTCGGGATACTCATTATGTTATCCAAACAAATTTACCTCCCTTCATGTTTCTCTCCAAATTCACCCATCATATTGATGCTCTTTCTCTCTTGCAGTATTTAGAGAATTTTGTCAGACAAGGCCCACGTGGATACAGAGAGTATTGTGTCAATCTCCTGAGGCGTATAAAAGAAAATGGAGAGAGGAAAGAGTTGCCCTGTTGGATAGAGCTGCAGGTATGTGAACAGTGAATCCATTTTAGATGTTTTTTTTTCTCTCTCTGTCTGTATGTGACAGAAACTGCAGGATTTCCTTTGGCTCTGGATTTTGATGGCAGACAAAGTATTTTCTCACCACAACAGCTGTTCTTTGTGCTGATAGGCTGCCAGATCTCGGGAGCCCATTGATGTGTCTGTGACTCTAATGGATGGCCGTGCTATCAGTTTACATCTGGATTCAGCCTCTACCTCTGCTGAGGTTTGCCAGGCTGTGGCAGACGACGTTGGCCTCAAAGACACTTTTGGATTCTCCCTGTACATCAGCCTATATGATAAGGTGACAATGGTTTCTTATTTCCGCTCATCACGCTTGTATCATCATTTCTAAAGTGCAGCCATTCAAACCGTCCGGGTCTTTTGTCTTTAGATGTGGTCTCTGAGCAACAGCGAGAAGCACGTGTTGGATGCTGTGTCTCAGTGTGAGCAGGAGGTGAGGAGGCAGGGCAGGGAGGAGAAGGATGCCTCCTGGAGGCTCTCCATTCGTAAGGAGTTCTTCCTACCCTGGCACGACTGTTCCGCCGACCCTGTCAGCACAGATCTGATCTACAGGCAGGTCATCAAGGGGATCAAGTCCGGAGAGTACACCAGTGAGAAGGTAAGGCTCTGTAAGGAGAGCGGCTTACTTATAAGCACACTACTGCATACTACTAACTGTATTGTGTCTCTCAGGAGGATGAATACGTCCAGCTGGCAGCAAAGCACTACTACATCCGCTTTGGCTCAGTGAACAACAAACAGAATGTCCAAAAGGTGGTGGAGGAAAGCATCGCTACCACACTCATTGAGAGCAAATCTATGACGAAATGGATCCAACTCATCAGCGATGCACTCTCAAAGGTGTCTGCCACGTTCAGGGTTTTTATATAGGTTTAGTGTATTTAGATACACTTCTCCTTACAATCTAGTATTTGACTTATGAAGTCATAAAGTAATGAAAGGCGAGGCACGCGGATCGCATTGACATCCTGATCTTGCAGAATCCTTATGATGAGAGCTCTGAAGCGGTGAAAGGACATCTGGTCGACAGCGCCCGTCAGAAATGGCCACTTGAGTTCTCCAAGTTTTATGATGTTACAATGATGTCAGGTAAGGTTTCTGACTTTTCACTCACATCTATGTATCATCTATCTGTGAATTTATTTTCATACTCTATGTATTTGTTTTTCACATAGGACCTCCTCTGACCAAAAGCAGATTTGTTGTGGCTGTGAACTGGAGCGGTGTCTTCTTCATGGATGGAAGAGACAAGAAACTCCTTGAGATGTCCTACATAGAATTGAAGAAACTCGAAATGATGAAGTATGAGGAGCCCTTTTTTCATCTTTTTAGTCATTGAAAAAAATAATAATCCCAGAAATAAAAAACCCTGATGTATCTGATCTGTGCAGAGACAGTCCCAACTGTGTGAATATCAGCACCCTCAGAGGAGACTTTGTCCTGAAGTCTGAGGAAACTGTGGACATGGCAGCACTGATAGAGAAAAACATGGAGGGGCTGAGACAACGCTCGGTGTACGCGCTGGCTAAATATGATGTCAACAAATCAGGTAGAAGTCTACAGCACAGAAGAAACAGATCAATGCACTCACACGTTAACACTCTTTGTGCGTCCATGTCTCTGCTGCCACAGTCGGGTCCACATACCTGGCTTGCAAACGAGGTGAGCTACTGCAAGTTGAAGATAAAGAACACTCACCGGATAAGAAGCTGTTCAGAGCGACAAACCAGAACACCAACGGCAGCGGTGTGGTCTCTAAAGAAGCGCTGCTGTTCCTGCCAACTCTCACCAAGCCCAGTGATGAAGTGATGGTACAGTTTAACAACTATCAGATCTGAGAAAGAATAGGACTTAATTACAAAGAGGTGTATTGTAGTTAAACCTCCTCTCACCTTTTAGGCTCTGCTCAATCCAAGCCAGAAGAAAACCTCCCTCGCATTAAATAAAACCCAAGAAGAAGAAACAGTGGCTGCTGTTTCCTTAAAAGAGTTTGCACTGGAGAACTTCAGGTAACATATTATAAATAAGATGTAGTTGGTAAGTGAAACGTGAGTGATGCTGTAAAGATGAGCCTGTATGCTTGCAGGCCTGCAGGTAAAGAAGTCGGTCGGCAGGCTGGATCCAAAAAGGTTTCTAAGGAGAAGCTGTGGGCCTGTACCAAAGAGCCTCTCAAACAGCCTCTCATGAAGACCCTGATGCGCAACTCAGACCTCAGCTACCTGGCCTGCAATGCCTTCACTGATATCCTTTGAAAATCCCTGCAAACTGTTGTTTTACAAGGTAAGCTATGTGACTCCTTAACGTAGCCCTCCACCTATTCTGAAGTACATGGGCGACTACCCCATCAAACATGCTCGCAGTGCCATAGAGCTGACTGACCAGATTTTTGGTCCGGCCACCCAGCATGAAGCCCTGCGGGATGAGATCTACTGTCAGATTATGAGACAGATGACCAGCAACACCAACAGGTGCTCCTTTCACTCTGCTCACATGTATTGGGAAGAATAATAACACTAAACCAGTAGATAAAAAAGTCCATTTTTCTTCTTCACAGGTTGAGTGTGGAGCGTGGGTGGCAGCTGATGTGGCTGTGTACGGGATTGTTCCCACCCAGTCACGATTTGAAGAAACATGCTGTACGCTTCCTGGAGTCACGGCGCAGAGACGCTCTGGCTGCAGACTGCCTGCAGAGGCTGCAGGAGATAGGCAGGTCAGAGAAACAGGAAGTAGAAATAATAGTAATGACATGTGATGAGGTACACAGGTGGTACCGGGATATGAGGTGGGATAAGATGACTGGAATGCTGAATCCATTTTACACAGCGACTTGAAATAAACACATGAATTCATGACCATGAATTTTTTGAAGATGTATTTTTAAATACTAATAATAAATCTGTGTGTTTCGTATACTCAGTAAGCTGCCCCGGAAACTTCCACCCCATCTAGCAGAAGTGGACGCCATCCAACAGAACAGCACTAATATTTTCCATAAAGTGCACTTCCCAAATGACACAAATGATGTAAGACCTATTATTTTTGTTCATATTCATGTTTAATTCTGTTGTTAATATGTGAAGCTATTGCGTGTTAGCTTCACTTAGCATGATGTTAAGTCTGACTTTGTATCCAGCTACATATACAGTACACCCTACAGAGCAGCAGACAGTCTATTGGTCTATTGTCTGTCTTACTTCATATAATGGTATTTTTGTCTCGTGTCTTTGCTGATGTGCAGATTTTTGAGGTGAAGTCCACAACCACAGTCAAAGAACTGTGCTGCAGCATTGCCTCTCAGCTCAGCCTGAGCTCAGCAGAAGGATACGGCCTGTACATGAAAATACCAAACAAGGTGGGTCCAGTTCCCTTTGAGGTGTTCCTGTTGATTTCTGAGCAGGATATCTAACGCTGTGCTTTTAAATGTTAGATTGTGAGTCTGGATGAGCGGAAATATTTCTTTGACACCCTAAGGCAGCCTTCAGATGCTCCTAAAAAACCAAAGAGAGTGAAAGAAGGTAATACATCATACTGACATGTTTGGTCTGTAGATGTCAGTGCCTCTCCATATCTTTAACTCAAATGTCACTTCTCAGCCAATCAGGCCAACATGCCGTGCCTGGTGATCTATAAGAGGAAGCTATGGTTTAACGTAAACCCAGGGAAAGACCAGATTGCAGATCGCACTTTTCATTTCCCCCAGGTATCTATCTTCTACACTTTATTCTGATCGACACTCTACATTTAGAAGGTACATGAGGCATCATCTGTTCTTTTGATTCCGTACAGGAGCTGCCCAAATATCTGCGGGGATACCACACATGCACCAAAGAGGACATGGTTAACATTGGTGGGCTGCTATTCAGGGTCCAAGTAGACTCAGACAGGTCACAGTTTGTCATGATCCCCAAAATGCTGAATGACCTAGTTCCTGCTGACCAGCTGAACATCATGACCCCGGATGAGTGGAAGAAGGTAACGGACGAAACGTACCAAAATATGACTGCTTTCTGATCAAAGGATGGCTTCCAGAGTAAAGGCTGTTCTTTGTTGTATTTTCAGCACATCATCTCATCATACAACAAGCAGAGCGGCATCACAGTGGAAGAGGCCAAAACTGACTTCCTGAGAGCCATTTCAAGTTGGCCGACTTTTGGCTGTGCCTTCTTTGAAGTTAAAGTGAGTGACAGAGATGAAGTGACCGTCACCTGATAATGTGAGAAGACTTATGTTTTTTATACATTTGCAGCAAACGTGCGACTCAGACTATCCAAGTATACTTTCGATTGCTGTCAGCAAGCAAGGTGTCAGCTTAATAGACCCTAAAACAAAGGTATGTGCTGCCTACATGTCTTCATGCCAGGTTCTGATGCTGTGGTTTGTCTTCACTGGCAAACAAAGTTGTACTAATAATGGAACTAAATAGTGTTTTACTAAAAACTGTTTAGGAGATGCTGGTCATGCATCCATTCAGCCGCATCATAGAGTACCACAGCAAAGGCAACTTCTTCCAGATGACCATAGGGACCCTGGTGAGGGGTTACAACTTTGTCTGTGAAACCTCACAGGTGAGTGGGCAGCTTTAAATGTGACCTTTAGTCAAATATGAGTTTGTGGCCTAAGGTGGAAGAAGTGGGTTGTTGAATTCAAATATAGTGGAGAGAGCCTGGAAAACATTTTAAAACGGTCTGTGCTACTGAGCCCAGCTGAGTGTAGTGATTTTAAACAAAACACTCTCTAACATGTTTCCTCTTTTTCAGGCTTTCACAATAGAGGACCTTCTTCGATCTTATGTCAACATGTATGAGGAGCAGAAGCAGGCCTTTAGACCAAAGAACCACATGTTTACCTGAAGCGTGTGTGGAAAACTTCATGCACTCTTTGCAGGAATCTATACTATAAATTAAACGAGATACACATACTTCAACTAAACACAATGAAACATTCAAAAATCTGAGTGTAATAAGCTCATTTTTATGATTAAAGTTAATAACTTTTACAGTAAAGTAAAAACAATGTATGTCTAGAACCTATGATACTATTAAACTTAACTGTGTCTTACTTTAGGTCAACATCTAATGTAGTGACAAAAGTGTAGTTGTGTGTTTTCTAGTGTCTTCATGTACTTAATTAGTTCCTTTTATGGAAATAATCATTTTTCTTTATTTCTTTCTGGCAGTAAGACTTTCCTAATTTATACTCAACACGCTGTAGTCCAAACTAATTCAATAAAATCTATGACCTAAAAGATAATCACACACAA
>JAVQJX010186891.1:0-13185 GCA_036025115.1 Ambassis agassizii
CAGACTTCTTTCCATGTCAACACTGACCCACACTCCCTGAGCCAGGCTCCATGCCAACACAACATGTTATTGTACCCATGATACATCCAGGAAGTCATGGCCAAAGGGGGGGGAAATTAACACACAGTGCAACAACAACAAGGCGTGCATGTTTAACACAGCTGCCCAGTGTGCACATCATGGTGCACATTGATCATGATCAATTACCTGCTGATCAGAGCAGCGCAGCAGAAAGAGCATGCAAACACACTGATGCACCAAAAAACATGCTGCAGCACATCAGAACAAAGCATTTCAGCACTGATGTGGAAGCCTCACTGTGTCTGTGTCTGTGTGCGTGTGTGTGTGTGTTAGCCATCACTAAAATAACGACAAAAAGCAGATGTTTTGTTTCACCTACCTGCTGGCTGAGCTGATTAATAAACGCAGATCGGTTTCGGGATGATAATATTAATAATAAAAAAAAGAAATAAAATGGAGAGTAAAAAACATGGAGGAGTGCAGAATAAACAGTCCTGTCTGTGTGCCGTTAAGTTTGTATTGTGTGTCCGTTGTGTTGTGAGTGCCAGCGGAGGACTGGAAGCGGAGCTGTGGAGGGTCTTTAACACGCCGCTGGCTGCCGCCGTATGCTAACTGGAGGCTACTTAGCTCACGCTGCTAAGTTCGTGTTAACGCTAGCTTGTGACGCCGTTAGCTACATGCTAACTAACGAGCTAGAACCGTTAGCTTAATAAAAACTGCCAGTGAGAGAGGGGGAGGGGGTGACGTTCTGCGTACGTGCGTATGCGTGCGTGTGTGTGTGTGTGTGTGTGTGAGAGAGAGAGAGACAGAGAGAGAGAGAGCTCCAACTGCCACAGCACTGCTATGTTAGCTAGCTAGCTAGCAAGCTAACATAGCAGTCCACAGTGATACATGATGGTAACTGCGACGGTTAGGCTAACCTAGCTTTAGCTAGCTAGCTAACATAGCTTTAGCTAGCTAGCCTAACCGCCAGTGTCGCAGTCAAGCTAATAAGACAAGGCCCCTATTAGCTATAACATTTATTTACACCACATGTTTTTAAAAATGTGTGACTTTAAACTCATATTATGTCTATGTTATTGATTTTAAATGATTAATAATGATGATACCGCGCTGTTTTTTTCCTGCAGCAGCTGAGTGTACCTTCCTCATTGCTCAATGACCCTCTGTAATATATTCATGAGCTCACAGAGCTGATGTCTCCCACAGAGAAAGGCATTTTCCCGTCCCTCCTCCTCCTCCTCCTCCTCCTCCTCCTTTTCCTCCTCCTCCTCATGTAAGCCTGACTGCAGACCAGAGCAGCAGATCACCTCAGAGGAGGAAGAGGAGGAGGAGGGTGTATCATGGAGCATGACGTCACCAGCAAATGATCGCGTATGTATGATCCATGCATCATGCAACATGGTCACACACACATACACACAGTCTCTGTGGAGTGGCTGTGTGTGTGTGTGTGTGTGTGTGTGTGTGTGTGTGTGTGTGTGTGTGTGTGTGTGTGTGTGTGTGTGTGTGTGTGTGCAGTTTGGAGTCATTAGAGGTGTCTGCAGCATCTTGCCAGAGGGCAGTGCACGGTGGAGTAAATATATATAAAAAGAGTCCAACCTGCCTGTGTTTTTCAGACCTCTGTTGCCCTGGAAACGGGTTCCTGAGATTTCCCATTTCTTCCTCTTCTTTTTTTCCCCCCCCACCCGCCTCCTCTCCATCAGCAGCACCACCACGACCTGCCGCATAGTACAATCACACACAATTCCAATCTACTGCAGTCATTTCACAATGTCACAGGACAGAATGTAACCACACACACACACACACACAGCGGCTGATCTGGCTCTGACTCCAAAACAACACCAAGAAATAACAACCCAGAGCAGGAAATCACTGGACAGAAGACATTAATGAGCAATTAGCAGAGAGGCTGGATTAAAGCAGCATGCTGCAGCTTCCTGAAGGACAAGAACCTCTCACACAGCTGGGAAGAATTATATTTGGAGTACCACAAGGTCCGACTTCAGGAGCCCCTTTATTTACAGTGGACTGGACATGTCATCAATATCAGCTGATACAGGTCTCAGACTCTAATCAATAAGACCAGCAGATGATTTTCAGTGTTAGCATAGCTGCTCTGAATTAGCATTCAGGTTTAATTTAATGCATTAAAATCACAACAGACATGATGCTGTCAGTGGTGTCACCAGTTAAATGTTATCAGTGTGTCTTTATAAATCATAGCAGCTTTGTTTGTTTGCTGTCCCTGTTTTAAATAAAGATTTATCAAATAAACAAACATGGAGGACAGAAGAGCTGCTGTCAGGCAGACGGTTCAGCACACCTACACTGTTTCATAACTGTATTTGGAGCAGCAGCCTGTGTGTGTGTGTGTGTGTGTGTGTGTGTGTGTGTGGCAGCGCTCCTCACTGTCAGGCCTTTTTAAGTCATCCTTGTGTTTCTGCAGTGTTATGTGTGCATTCCTTTGCAGTGACTTCTCTTTGGCAGCAGGCAGAACATTCCAGGGAAATGGCTGACCCAGAATAACACTCTGCCTCTCACACACACACACACACACACACACTCCACCCTCAAACTGCCGTTTCCTCACAGACACATGACGCTTCGTGTGGATGCAGCTGTGATCTCTTCACACATGACTGTCATCACATGAACACATGACGCCGCTCTGACCTGCAGCACCTTCATTTATTTCATTTAATGTCAGAAGTTCATTTTTAAAAAATAAAAATAAAAATGTATCACTCAGGATTAGTGGTGTTATTCCATCATTTCACAAAATAAATAAAAACATTTGAAGTCCTGATGTTAATGTACAAACTAAATATTATAAAAATGTAAAAAAAATAATGATTCAAACTGTGTGTTCTTCATTTTAATATTTTTTTATAATTAGTATTTTATTACTTAAAGGTGGTTGAAACGCAAACAGTGTGGAGGAATAACTGTCTCGCTGCTGCCACCTGCTGTTCACACATCAAAACAACAAGCATCACCATTAGTGGTATGATTTAATAGTGTTGTTATTATTAAACAGTTGTTAAATATTTCTGTTCATTAAGCAAATATTTTTTCTTTCAAAACATATTTTAAATATTCACACATTAATGTACTTTAACCCTCAAAGCGCTGTGTTGAACTTTAACATATCGGACGATGACTCTTATGTTTTTCTGCGCAGACTCAGTAGTGACTCCATAAAGTTCACTCCCAGAAGTTCAGTTTCGTTTTCGCTGCTGTGTGTCCGCGCGCGTGTGTCCGTCTTCTTCGGTTTAAATCTGAACTCTGGACGCAGAAGTTTGGTGAGTGAATCGATGCTTTTTCTGCGTCAGTTTGTGCGTAAAGTGTAAAGTTTAAAATCACACACAGGAGAGATCAGAGCGCTGAAAACAGGAGACCAAAAAAAAACAAAAAAAACTTTAAGTTTCACGTCGTGTTGATCAGATTTAGTTGTTTTTTTTATGTGTAAATCTAAAGTTAACGCAGGAATTTCGTGTTTGTGTCGTCAGGGCAACGTGTTTTTTTTCTCTGAGATCAAAGTTCACAGTGACGTAAGAACATGTCCCGGAAGTGCGACTCCGATAAGGACTCCGTGTACCAGTGCATGCACTGTGACGACCCACAGACCGGACACAAAGCAGGAGGGAGTCAGGAGGAGGAACAGCTGCTCGGCAACCAGACCGCCACCGACAGAGTCCAGGACATCTGCACCCGGACCATCAGGAGCATCCAGGACGTGAGCAGCCGGGCCGTCAGCAGCATCCAGGCGCTCCCTAACCAGGTCAACGGGAGCAGCCAGGCCATCGGCAGCATCCAGACCATCACCAAGGAGGCCGTCAGCGGCATCAGGGCCATCCAAGTCCAGATTCAAGAGAGCAGCAAGGCCGGCGTCCGCCTGGCCGGGGGCGGCAAGGCCAACGGCGGCAAGGCCAGGGGCGGCAGGGCCGGTGGGAGGAGCCACGGCAGCGACCGCAGCGAGCCTGGGAGCCGGGCCGTCAGCAGCATCCAGGCCATCACCAAGCAGGTCATCAGAGGCATCCGGTCCATCGAGAGCCAGGTGAAAGACAGCAGCCAGGCCGCCGCCGCCTCCCAGGAGCCCCAGGACTCCGGAAGCAGCGGCGTCCATCAGGGGGCGGCGAGTAAGGAGAGCGGCTCGTCCTGCTGCAAGCTGGAGGACCTGAAGAAACTCCAGTGCAACGCGGCGCTGGGCAACCTGAGGCCCAGTAAGACGCACTTCGTCTTCGTAGATGTGAGTTTGTTCTTCACACCGACACACGGTGCAGCTTCAGCTTCCTGCCATGTGTGCGTTTGTCTCTGAGTTGTGCGACCGTTTGTCCTCCAGGTGGACGTTTTCAACAAGAAGACCTCAAAGGACAGGATGGTTCCGCACAGAGGGGAGCAGCAGTGGAGCAGCCGGCATGTGAAGCTGCCGACGACGCAGGCGAGTGGCACCCAAACGCAACAGAAACGTGCACACAAAGTCAGACCTGTAACAAATAAATGACACAACAGGAGGCGAGTGAGAGCGCCTACAGGCAGGAGCGGAGGAGAGAGGTCGTCACGCAGCTCAGCGGTCTGTCCGCCGCGCCGTCCCTGAAGGTGGCGCAGGTGGAGGTACGTCGCAGCTCCACGTCTCTGCGTTTGTGTTTGTGTGTCTCTGAAGAGGCGTCTTTGTCCCCGCAGGACGCCATCATGAAGTACAACCCCAAGTATAAGGGCCAGTGGACGTTTGACGCTCTCTCTGAGTTCATGAAGGTCAGTGATCCGATACGATCGATCGCCTCTGAGCCCTCCGATCACAGCCATTGATCAGCTGTTTCTCTGCAGAATGTGCCGGAGCAGGAGCGGCAGCACTACCAGCAGCTCCTGCCAAAGATCGCAGCTCTGGCCCTGAAGCTGCCGGAGCTGGTGACAAAGGTTTGTTCACACACACACACACACACACACACACACACACACACACACACACACACACACACACACACACACACACACACACACACACACACTCTCAGTGTGACCTGCTGTGTGTCCGTGTCCTCAGGCCATCCCGCTGCTCCAGAGAGGACACGCCCGAGCCATCACTCTGTCTCAGGTCCAGATCTCCTGCCTGCTCGCCAACGCCTTCTTCTGCACCTTCCCGCACCGCAACGCCACCAACCACAACGCAGAGTACGCCAACTACCCCAGCATCAACTTCAACAGGTCTCTCACACACACACACACACACACACACACGATAACAGTGTGTCTCAGCTCAGTGTCTCAGTCCTCTGTCTGTCTCTGCAGTCTGTTTGGAGGCTGGTCTGAGCGGAAGCAGGAGAAGCTGAGGGCCCTGCTGCATTACTTCACCACGGTGACAAGTGAGTTTAACCCTGCGCTCTACACACACACACGTGTGTGTCTGTCTGTGTGTGTGTGTCTGACTCATGGTGTGTTTACAGCCACAAACCTTGAAGGACTGGTGACGTTTGAGAGGAGGTGCCTCAAAGAGCCGCCCGTCTGGAAAAGGTAAACAGTGTTAGCATGCTAAAGCAGCTAACGATGTTCATCAGAGCACATGTTTGTGTAGTTACTCTCACTACCAGAAGGGGGAGACAAACGAGGTGTTTGTTGTTGTTTGTTAGCTGTAAGGAGACGCTGCAGAAACTTCACGTCACCTCTGACGGCAACATCGAGACGACTGGAACAGGTTTACTTCAGGTAAGAGCAGACGCAACACACAGCGTCAGTCCACAGCTGTGTGTGTGTGTGTGACTCTGTGTGTGTGTGTGTGTGTGTGTGTGTGTGTGTGTGTGTGCGCAGGTGGACTTCGCCTGCAGTCTGATCGGTGGAGGCGTTCTGAGCTCCGGTTTGGTGCAGGAGGAGATTCTGTTCCTCATGAATCCTGAGCTGATCGTCTCTCGTCTGTTCACGGAGAAACTGCAGGACGACGAGTGTGTGCTCATCACAGGTACTCACTGATCGATTGATTTTAAAGCTGGAGGACGTTATCAATGTGACACATTATAAGAAGACAAAGCATTCCTGCCGCCGCTCACTGTTTCCTGTGTTCCAGGCGCGCAGCAGTTCAGCTGTTACTCCGGTTACAGCGACAGCTTCAGGTGGCTGAGCCCTCATGAAGACGACCTGCAGAGGTCAGAGCAGCCACTTCCTGTCTGTCGTGCCTGTTTTATTTCCTGCTCTCTGATTGGCTGTGATGTTTACAGAGACGACTGGGCTCGACTGAGGAGGCAGATCCTGGTCATCGATGCTGTGAACTTCAGGGACAGGAAGGACCAGTACAACATGCACATGATAAACCGCGAGCTGAACAAAGTGAGGCACTGCTCAGAGGCTCAGTTTACCACAGAGGCTCGTTTTAACGTGATTTTTGTTGTGTCCCTGAAGGCATACTGCGGCTTCAAGAAGTACGAGGGCGAAGAGCACGACGTGGCCACGGGGAAGTGGGGCTGCGGGGCCTTTAAGGGGGACCCACAGCTGAAAGGTGACGGTCATGTGACTCCAACATGGCTTCCTGTTTGTGCAGAATCTTTGTTTTTGTTTTTTTTTTTACAGAATATTTTAGTGCAAATTCTTTATTTTTAACTGTAGAATAAATACGTTTCAGCTGTTGGTTAGCTCTTCTAAATGATGCATTCAGGGTGCATGGGAAAAATCCATACATTTGACTTTCATGTCTGTTGTTGTTCAGCTTTGATCCAGCTGATGGCAGCAGCGAAGGCCAGCAGAGGTTTGGCCTTCTTCACATTCGGTGATGAGAAGCTGAAGCAGGACCTGGAGGACATGCACCACCTGCTGGTCACAGAGAGAATCACCGTTGGTATGTGGACAAACAGCAGGTCTGTGAGGGACTTTCTCCTACGTTTGTTTACCTTTGTGAATGTGTCTCGACGCAGAGAGGCTGTACGGCTTTCTGGACGCGTACTGTGCCGAGCAGAAGAAGAAGCCGCCCCATGTGGACGTGTTCGAGTTCATCAGGAAAGGCGTCAGAGGTTCTCGTCTGTGAGCACCGAGTCCGACAGAAACGAAGCCTCTGATTCTCACTGATTTTTATTTTAATTCAGTGTTTTGTTTTAACTGCAGAGCGAGGATGAAGAACAAACTGTGGAAGTGAGATTTAAGCTGTTAGATTGAAGCAGTGTGTGTGTGTGTTTGTCCCGAATCATCGTCAGCTGTTTGTTCGGTCCTCAGGGCACCTGAACGCACCTTACTGATTATTAACCGTTATAAAAAGAGTTGTAGTGTAACATCCGACATATTTGGGTTTTGTCTGATTAAAGGAGCAGCACAGTCTGTTGTTGTATCATGTTTAATAAAACATATGAAAATAAATATGTCTCATTGTGTTTTTTTTCTTCCTTCATTAAAATGATCAAGTAATCGGAAACATTTTGGCACAGACGGACTGAGGAGACGATAAATACAGACCTGTAAGATAAAAGTTTGATGTGTGAGGTAGACGAATCATTCTTCAATCAGACTGTTAGCTTAGCTTAGCATAAAAGACTGGAAACAGCTTTTTCTTTATGCTAAGCTAAGCTAACTGGACAGATGTGTGGTGCGGTTGGTCTGTTTTCCCTTTTTCTCTCCATCTTTTCTTTACTTCTGACTATAACCATCAGCATCAAGCCCTGCCCCCCCCAGGACTCAGGAAGTACCACCATGTCTTCCCCTCATGAAAGGAGACCTACAGGGCGGCTCCTGCAGAGCACACACAGCCAGACGTTCCTGTTTTGTTCACTAAAATCGGCATCATATTTTCTCTCCTTTTCAAAACAGCCACAGATCAATAAAATCAATCGATCTGATTATAAATGATAAAGATTTAAAGTGTCTTAAAAATCATACATTCAAAGCAGGTTCATCAGATACTTTCTGAGGTCGTCACGGTAACAGTGTTAAGTCATTGTGCGTCAGCCATGATGCAAAATGTCCGCCGAGCCGTCAGACCTTCCCAGAGAACGCCTCCAGGTTGAACGCCGTGTCCAGGAGGCGCTGCAGCTCCGACAGGTGGGTCTGCTTGTTACCGGTGGCAGGAGCGGCGGCGGGCTCACGGCCGGCGTACCTACACACACACAAAACAGTGTCTTAGTGGGTTTGTGTACAGCTAGCTTCTGTGTTAGCATGGCTCAGGCGTGTCTCCTCACCAGACGGGCCGCTTGTGGCTGATGGTGGTGCTGACGCGCGGCTTGATGTAGTCGTAGTATCCCTGATTCTTGTGCTCCTCCTGACACCAAACCAGGTCGGCGTTCACGTAGCGGTCCATCTCTGCTTTCACCAGATCGAAGGGGAACGGGGACAGCTGCAGACAGAGGGGACAACAAAGGGTTTTTACGGGCTCATGTCAAACTGTCCTCTGTGTCTCCGTCTCCGTGTTACCTGCTCGATCCGGACCACGGCGACGCTCTCGTCCAGCCCTCGGTTCTTGCGCTCCCGGGTCAGTTCGTAGTAGATCTTTCCGGTGCAGAAGACGACTCTCTTCACCTTCTCCGGGCTGCTGGCTGCCGGCCCGTCATCCGGGATCAGACGTCTGAACTGAGTCCCTGCAGGATGAAGAACTTTACAGTAACAGGACTCCTCTTCCTCTTCCTCTTCCCTCCACCTCTCACTGCGTGTGCCTCACCTGGCAGCATGTCATCAAAGCTGGATTTGGCTTCAGGGTGGCGCAGCAGCGACTTCGGAGTAAACATGATGAGCTGCAGATTTAAAAAAAGAAAAAAGAAAGAAGAGTTTTTGATTGTTCAGGTTCAAGTTCTGGTTCTGGTTCTGGTTCGCTCACTGGCTTCCTGAAAGGCTGCAGGATTTGCCGGCGCAGAGCATGGAAGTAGTTCGCCGGGTTGGAGCAGTTCATGACGATCCAGTTACAGTCGTACAGCTGACGGACCGCAAAGTCCTCCGAGATTTTCTAACAGAAGAAGAAGAAGAAAACAGATTTAGAAGAACAGTTTAAAAATTCCTGACAGTCTTTGAACGCATCATGTGTGGATGGAAACTCACCGGGAAGACGTCTGGATCATCGTTACACATCTGCAGGAACCTTTCAGGGCGGGCTGACGAGTGCTCAGGGCCCTACAGAGAGAGAGGAGGAGGGGATTAAAAACAGGAACTGAAACTCCGCCCTGCAGCGCCCCCTGCTGGGTGGAGGCTGCTCCTTCAGGCTGTTTCTGTGAGCAAACATTCTGAAATCTGCAAACGTCTCTGCTACAAAGTAAGTAAGAGAGTCAGATCCGGCGTCTGGGCTCGTACCATCCCCTCCATGCCGTGAGGAAGCAGCAGCACGATGCCGTTGTGTCTGACCCACTTGGCCTGTCCCGAGCTGATGAACTGGTCTATGATGCACTGAGCCGTGTTGTGAAAGTCTCCAAACTGCGCCTCCCACAGAACCAGCGCGTTGGGACTGGCCATGGCGAAGCCCAGCTCGAAACCTGCAGACAGACGGATGAATGAGAAGAGCAGCGACGCAGAGAACTCAGGATGTCACGAATAGCGGCGGGGGGCGTTTGTTTTGCTCACCCAGCACTCCGTACTCAGACAGGGAGCTGTTGCAGACGGTGTACGGAGCCTGATCAGGGGAGATGTAGTTCATGGGGATGCAGATCTTCTTGTCAACGTTCTGGTCATGAAGGACGTGATGACGATGGCTGAGGAAGAGGAGGAGGAGGACATGTGACCAAAATTAAGTGGACAGCATGATGGCTGTTTATCAATCAGTGTGATCAGACTTCTTGACCTTTGACCCCATCACCCTGTGTCTCTACCTGAAGGTTCCTCTCTCCACGTCTTGGCCGCTCAGACGGACGTGGATTCCCTCTTTGAGCAGAGAGCCGAACGCCATGTACTCCCCGAGCGCCCAGTCACACACCCGCTGGCTCACCATGTTTGCACGACCCTTTAAGATGCGACTCAGCCCTGCAACGTGAACACACATTTAAAACAAACAGCACAGTCGGACGGTCTGCACACAGACAGCAGGAGGCCCGAGCGCACCGCCGTGGATGGTGAAATCCTCCATCGGCACGGAGGCGGCGATGCTTCCGATGTGTCCGAGCTCTTCCTCGCTGATCCCCGTGGAGGGGCAGTTCATGCTCTTCGGTTGACCCTCCACAGTGAAGAAACCTGCACACAGACAAACAAACACGTTCTAACACAATGAAGGCAAAGTCCGAGCACCCGGGCCGAGGCGGCGGCGTTACCGGGCCACGGAGAGTCCAGCCAGTGTTTGATGTGCAGGATCTTCTCGTCTTTGGAGCGAGCGTACGCTTCCTCACAGATTTTGTCGTAACGCGCCACTTCCTCCTGAAAGAGCATCAAAATAAGAGTCATTCGCTTCCTGTTTCCTGTTAATCAGAGACCTGCGGCGTCCCTCACCTCGTACTCCTGCGTCGTGACGACTCCTTCCGCCATGAGCTTCTCTACAAACTTCTGCAGGACTCCTTTCTGCTTCTTGACCTGCTTGTACATCAGCGGCTGCGTGAACATGGGCTCGTCCATCTCGTTGTGACCGTTGCGTCTGTAACACACCTGAGCGTGGAGACGGAAGCGTTACGGGAGCTCAGCGGAGCAGGACGCCACGCCATGCACCGACATATTTACCAGGTCTACCACGACGTCTTTATGGAATGTGTTCCTCCACTCGGCGGCGACGTTGCACACGTACATGACGGCCTCCGGGTCGTCCGCGTTGACGTGGAAGATGGGCGCGTTGACGACTCGAGCTACATCTGTGGGGTACGGCGAGGACCGAGCCATCCGGGGGTCTGTGGTGAAGCCGATCTGAGTGGGACAGAAACCTAAGCTAAGTGCTACATGCTAGCTGTCACAGAGCCCCAGCAGCTGTCATAGTCCCCCCCCCTGCCTTCACCCCTGGTCGGTTGTGTACCTGGTTGTTGACCACCACGTGGATGGTGCCGTGCGTCGTGTAGGACGGCAGGTCAGACAGGTGGAACGTCTCGTACACGATGCCTTGGCCTGCGAACGCAGCGTCGCCGTGAAGCAGGATGGACATCACCTGCACACACACATTCATCACATCACACACACACACACGTTTGAAGCGTCTTCCTGTACACAGCTGCTGAGCGTACCCTCTTCCCCTCCGTGTCTCCACAGTAGAACTGCTCTGCTTTGGTTTTCCCCTGAACCACCGGGTCCACGGCCTCCAGGTGAGACGGGTTCGCCATCAGTGATAAGGTGATGTAGCGGTCGCTGCCGCGGTTCATCCTCTTGTGATACATCCCCAGGTGATACTTCACATCCCCAGAGCCCTGAGAGAGATTCAGAGACGCCTCAGTGCTAAGCTAACAGTGTTTCAGCACAAAAACATCACATGACCAAAAGTAAACGGACGCCGTCTGTTTTCAGTTCTTTTTGCATCATCAATCAATATATATTCTGATATTTGATGGACAGTTCAAACTTCCATTCATTGACCTCTAGACCACCTGACCTCTGACCTCATCACCCTTAATGTGCTGGACAGGAAGCAGAAACATGGAGAGGCTGGGTGTCCACATACTTTTGGTCATCATACATTCAGGCGTGTGTCTGAAACCTCGTCTGCAGCCTCTAACTTGGAGTCAAACTGACAGAAGATCTGGTCCAGCTCCTTCCGGATGACGTTGGCGAGGACGTTCAGTCTGCCTCTGAGGACAAAAAGACGTCATGAGCTCCTGTGCATTCTGCTTCAGCCTGACTGCAGATGGCGCCGTTGTACCTGTGAGGCATCCCCATGATGACGCTCTCCACTCCGGACTGACTCGACCGGTCGATGATGGTTTTAAGCGCCGGGATGAGCGACTCGCAGCCCTCCAGTCCGAATCGCTTCTCGGACGACCACTTCCTCTGCAGGAACTCCTCGAACCTGCGAACAGTAGGAGGCGCCGCTGCTTCACACCGAACTGACAGCAGAGAGGAGGAGCGTGGAGGAGCAGACAGACCTGGTGGATCGGATCATCCGGGCCAGCAGCCTCCTCTTCTCGTCCACGGTGAACGCCATGACACCCGGAGTCTCAAACTTCTGCCTGATCCACTGACACTGCTCCACGTCGTTGATGAACATGAACTCCACCCCGATGTGCTGACAGTACGCCATCTAGAGGACACAACGACCAGCCTTTAACAAAGACGACACACAAAGAATGATCCGCGTCCACAGCGCCCCCTATGGGACAGGATGTTTCTCTGTCTGTGATTTTATTTGACTCTTTGTCACCTCTAGGCGGCGTACGATCTCTCTGAGCGGCAACGCGTTCTCGTCGCCTCCGATGAAGGTGGTTTTGGGGAGCCGGAACACTTTGTCCATGTCGGTTTCAGCGAGCCCGTAAAGACCTGATGGGTGAGACAAAACCAAAGAGAGGCATGAGAGAGGAGGAAGAGGAGGAGGAAGCTTTCCTGGAATTTTCTGATCCCTGTTTTAATGCAGCTGTCTAATCTGACAGATTATCTAAAAGCTGCGGGCCGACTCGTCCCAGCAGCAGTTTGGTGTTTTATCTTTAAAAGATTTAAAACATTTAATTTTTATAACATGATGCCAGATAAACAGGAAACTGACCTGATTCAGGACGTTAGCTTCAGACGCTAACAGATGAAGTCCTGACACATTTCTGTGTGATTTCACTTCTACTGTTTGACCTTTGTGGCATAAATCTGTCCTGTGTGAGGAACATTTCTAAATATTCTCACTCTGTATCCTCCCTTTACGTCCCACAGAGACCAAAACTACATTCTAAAAATGGCAGAGTCCCCGAGGCTGCGAGCTAACAGGGTCAGCCGCCGTCCTGTAAGACCTGCTTCTGTTAAAAGGAGATTTCCTAAGAAAAGTGAACATGATGTGTGACTCATTTAGAGAAATTTAAATGTCCGTTTGACCAGTGAGAGCTGCATCTAAAGAAGAGCTGCAGAGGGAAGATCTGAACCGAGTGTGGACCTGAAGACTCAGAGAGGACAGTCAGCAGAGTCCTGCACAGACAAAACTGACTGAAGTCTGTTAGGGACAGAAAACCTGCAGACAGAGTCCACAGAGCGGAAGTTATGAAAGCAAAGTGTGTCTGTTTGCTGACAGAGACGTTGTCTTCATGTGGAGACAGAAAGGAGACAGAACAGGGTTCATCCAGTCAGACACGGTGGTGGCAGTATGATGCTGCTTCAGTGTGTCTG
>JAVQJX010186975.1:0-12968 GCA_036025115.1 Ambassis agassizii
GTGTGTGTGTGTGTGTGTGTGTGTGTGTGTGTGTGTGTGTGTGTGTGTGTGTGTGTGTGTGTGTGTGTGTGTGTGTGTGTGTGTGTGTGTGTGTGTGTTGGTGTACATCTTAATTTCCGGGAGTTTCCTGCCCCCATGTGATAACATACAGGCATTACAACAGAATGCATGGATGACTGTAAAAACAAATCTCACAGTCAATTTATTTTTGCAATGGAGGAAGAAGAGTGTCCAGAGTAAAACTAACAGACGGACAGATCCTGTTCTAAACCACGTTTTATTTCCTACATTTTTAATTTTGGTGTGCTGTCACATTTTAGTTATTTTTTGGGATCCATCTACAATAGGAGCTTCCTTACCAAACCAACACTGTTGAACTTGAATTTAATGGCAGTTCTACCAGTGTGGTTTACCAGAGTGTGAACATGTTGTAGGTGTAGATGTTATCAAATGCATTGTAGGCCTGAGTAAGAACAGGGTTTTAGTTTATTTGAGGAAGAATAAAAAAAACATTCACACTGAAGTACATTTTAGTTTATATGATGCATTTTCTTGACTTTTGGTTCTTGCAGTGAGTCATTCTGTTGGAAAAAAAAAACAATACACACGTCATTGTGGATTTAGTAAAATTTAATTTATCTACAATTATTCCTCCATACAGGCATACAGATAGATTATTTATTTCAATGTGGCTCTTAAATTGATAAGTTACACAATATCATACAGAAGCTGGATGCCAGTACTGGACAAAAGGTTGCAAAAATATTTCTTTTTTGTCTTTACATGTTTTCTGTCAGTGTTTTGCAGCATACTGTAGAGCAGTCAAAGTGAGTTTTAAACACTGTAATGCTGAACGGATGGTGTGTGATGGCAACAGACTCACAGCAAAGCACAGTGACAGGCTGCAGGTGCATTGTAGTGGTGCAGGATGGGGGAAAAAAGGAGGAGCTCACAAACACAACCTGCAGCATGTTTGCTACATTTTAAATTTGACTTTGACTTGTGTGTTAAAATGAACCTAACTTTTTTGTGTGTGATTAGAAACTATATAACAATACATGACCATGAACATGAGACAGGTAAAATCCATCACAGACTGATGGTGAATGCAGCAGAGATGAATACACTGACAGGTTTGAATCTCTTAGCTGTCATGGAAAACTGAACAAAAAAAACATGTCCAGAAACTAACATGTATATGTGATAAAGGGTGTAAAGAAAAATGGAGACAGCGCAGCAGCTATGAAGAGAAACTGCTTCCAGTCCTATTCCTCAGATGCTCAGCTGTGTTTCTGCAAAGTCTTTTCTTCCTTGCAGACAAATTCCCATGTCTTCTTTCAGTGTCGTTTTTCTAGTCCTCATCTTCTTCATCATCCTCTTCATCATCATCCGTCTGGTCCCTGGCATCGAGGTCATCTTCATCTTCCACCTGTAAGGAAAGGGTCACAGTCTAACTAAAGCAAACAGACGGAACAGAGCCGAGTGGTCAGCACAAAGAACATGTCTTTGTAAATTATCCAGTAGAAAAAGAATTGCCTTGTCTGCTAAGAACTACTACCACAGGCTGACAGGGGACTCTAATGCTGTGTCCAGGGCAATGCTGAAAGTCAACCTCTTCGATCTCCTAAAGTGCATTTGAAGACCACCGAAAAGCAAAGCAGCTGTCTGACATCGGAGCTGTTAGTATCCTTTTCAATCTTAGATGATGATATAAATTGCTTTCCTTGATGAAGGCTGGATAGTCAGGCCGAATTTGGCTTAAAGCACCAACATCCAAATCAGAATCTGTAGTTTCACCCAATCTGATCTCAGGCAATCAAATGTAACAATATAATGTTAGGGTGAAAAAACATACAAGTGTATACAGCTCCACGGCCCTCCGTTGCTGCTTCCACAACAGCTGCATTAAGAGATGGCCTGGCAGCTGCATCTTGTGCAATAGGCCCCATCCCTCTGTTTACTGCTGTACTACCTTTCTATGTGCTGATAACTTGTGGACTCCAGACAGATTCTAATGAGAAATCTGAGAAGCCGTTTCCCCTGTTGAGATGCTTTGATTCAGAGAAAAACCATGGACACAGATCAATAAATGCTCAGATGGGTCACATGGTACACTTGGGTTACAGATATCTTCCATCTATGAACACCACTTCACCATAACAGTATACCTACCGTCTGTCCAAGGTCTTTGAGTCTCTGTTTCATACTGTAGATCTTCTGGTCCTGGTCAGCCAGCAACATCAGCAAGTCATCTTGCTCCTTCTTGGATTCTTGGACTTCACTCTGTAGCTTTGTTTTTTCTGCCTGCAGAATGGCCACTGTGCTGGTGGCTGAAGCCAGCTGCTGCTCCAGCTCCGCCCGGCTCTCTGACAAGCTCTTTGCTTCCTCCTGTGCCACAGAGGAGGAAGGAAGTAGACAGTAACAGGAGATGAGGGAAGATGATGATACTAAGATCCTTTTATGCAAATGATGAGAACTCAGGAAAAAAATACTTAAATAAGTATCGAAGTAAACACACACACATATTTTTTACACACCTTTAACCTCTCAGTCTCAGACGTCTGCGCTGACAATCTGCTCTCTAGTTCTGCCAGCTTAGCGGAGTCTAATGAACCATCACCGATGGATACAGTGTCAGAGGACTGAAAAAAAACAGAGGAATCATAGTTAAATTTAACACTTATGCTAACTTGATGTCATATTGCCCTGATTTTTTACCCCAGTTTCAGCTCTTCTGAGCAGCTCCTGTCTCTCTGTTTTTAGCTGGCTGATTTCTGCAGACTGGGACTGAACCTGGCCTCTTAAAGCCTCCAACTCCTGAAACAGAGGATCCAAGATTAAAAACACACAATTCAAATTTGAAAACAATAAAACACATTTGATTAAAGAGGTATTTTTTTACAAATTTGTGTTTTCCAACCTGAAGCAGTTCTGCGTTGTCTGATCCTCCTGCTGGAGCCTCTGCTGCAGGCTCAGACCTCTGCAGTTAAACACAATATGCAACTGAGGGATTAACTTACAAACACATACCTACAAGAGGAGCCAAAGCAGCTTGACATCTGCTCTCCTCTTTGCTGGTTGATGAACTACAGGGACTGAAATTAGCCCCCAACGTTATACACAACAATACACACGGACATCTACTAACCAGGGTGTTGATAAGTGCGTCTTTGTCACTGAGTTGAATCTGAAGGAGTGTGTGCTGCTTGCGGAGCTCCTCCACTTCCTCTCTCAGCTGGTTAAGCTCTTCAGTCTGCAGCCCATTCACCTGAGAGCTGTCTCCCTGGTAGTTAGACTGACTCTGGTTCTCCTTACCTAAAGTAGACAACCACACACATCATATATCATCTTACAGATGATGATATTTGGTTTCAGTTTGGCCATTTATTTAGTTACAGTTACATTTTACCCAACATGTACAATTCTTACAATACAAAGTTTTAAAGTCCAGTATGTCAAAGTCACATTCAAAGAATAATGACTACTGAAATTAGAGTGGAGAGTCAGTGATGAAGTGTGACACCCATTAAATTGTGTGTGTAATTGACTCATACAATCAGTTGTAAAACTCTATCTAGTGAAGTCGCAGGATATCTCAGTTGCTCCATATCGGAGCAATGAAGCAATAAAACATTGTAACGTTAGCTGGAATGATGCTAGCACGACAGCACTAAGGACATTAATGCTATACTTTGTCAACAGCTGAACCCACCTAGTTTCAGTTTAAGGATGTTGTACTGGTCTTTGTGCTGCTGGATCTGGGATAGCTGCTGCGTGATTGTAACCTGCAGTTGTTTGTTCTGAGACGTCACAGATGATACCTGTTCTTTCAGCTCCTGAATCTGAGCGTCCTGAGGATCACAGACAAAATCAAATACAGATCGAGTGTGAAAATGGCCCTGAGTCTGTGTACTGGATTAGGCCCATTTACCTGCTCTCTGATGAGCTCCTTGTACTGAGTTACAATGTTGTCATGCTGCTCTAATGTCTTCTTCACCTCCTCTTCCTTCTTCTCCTCCTCGCTGGACTTGTGAACTGCTTTTGTGATCATACCTATGTGCAGCAGACAGAGCAACATCATTCTCAAAAATCCAATGGAAGCTAGGATAAGCTGAACAATAGCTGAATATCAGGTCTGTGACTGACCTTCCAGTTCTTTGACCAACTTGGTGAACTCATGGTCAAACAGCATCTGCTCAGGAGAAGGGAAGATGGGCTGCGGCTTCTGGGCTGCCCGGGAATATAGCTCATGTTTAGTGATGAACCCCAGCTTCTCAACAAAGTTTTCTTTGCCGATGCGCTTCTCAATCAACTGCTTTAGCTTCTCTCTGGGGAGGACAGAAGACAGATTATTCAGCAACATAATTCATGCTTTTTAGTGTTATTGTTTCAACCTGTTTTTTGTGATACTTACTTGGTGTAGTTTTCCAGCGAATTATCATTATAATAGATACAGATGCCTAGTAGCAGCGCACACAGGCCCTGCACCAGCCTTTCATCCTCACCAAGGTTCTCTGAGATCTGAGCGGTCAGCTGCAGGAGGAGGAACGGTCAAGGAACCATTCAGCAACAGTCAGGTTTCAGACTCGCACAACTTTTAAGCGGTGTCTACTACAAATTCCCACGCACAGAACTTGTATTGTCGTTTTTTTGTAATGGAGGTACTTGAATCCACTTGCAATTAAAGTGCAAGTGATATTAAAAATATTTTTATCATTTTCATGTTCAAATCAACAGTCTATGAGAAGGAAGCAGAGGGAAAAATGGAGAAAAGGCAGGTGAGCAACTGTGATAAAAATGGAGACATGGCTCACAAACTGTTTCAAGGATACAAAGGGAACATTTTCCTGATTGTGTAGAAAGTGTGTGACAGCAATGGGACAGTTACTGATCCATGTACACAGCAGCATGAGGAGGCCCACCCGCGTCTGGACTTTACTGCCCTACAGAATAACAAAAAAAAAACACCACAGAAGCATCAACATGTGATTCTGAAGAGACACAGACGCTAACTCTTAGAAGAATGTACCCAGGGTTATACAAGGTATGAAGCATTCCTTAGTCAACAATGACTCACATGTGCTGACTGTAACAAGTAAGTAAAGAAAATGTCAACAGTATTAAATGATGAAAATAGCAATATTTCAAACTGAGCTAATTTATCTACTTGAATAAAAAAAAATTGGTTTTCTAATAAACATTCAGATGGTAATCCATCAATGCAAAGCACTTTGCATCAACCCATTAGTACTATAAAAGGTTATGTTAACAAAAATCCAGGTCAAAACAAAAAACATTCAGACATTTTAACAAAGTTAGACCAGATCATGCAATCAATTACGTGATATCGGTGTTCTAAAAGGCACCTTTACATTCAGGGATCAGTTTACGATCTTAGTTTTATGGATTGCAATCTTCACTATTTGAGTGATTAATAACTTGCAAAATAAAGTACCATGAAATTGCAACTAAAACTATATTTCCAGTGATCAGCAGCACATGCAAAGCAGAACATAATAAATATGCTTAAAAATATTTCCATGAAAACAGCTTTGATAAACAGAACACAGCCCGATTTTCATTAAAGGCATTTTTCAAAAGGACTTTCAAAGGACATATTTAAAACAAAGCCAATATGTAGTTTATCTCAATCTGCTGTATGAAAGAAAAAATTCTTTTCATGGAGATGAAATGCATAATAATGAAAATTAACACTGTAAGACAAAGTGCAGTTTACATAATCTGAAGCATTGCTGAAAGCTGCTGCCCAGCAGGTGCATTATCACTTAATGCACAACATGCTTTAGGAAGAGGAGTCCTCGATCATGAGTAATAATTGAGGTCTGAGCAATGAAGGCATGGGTAAAAACTTATCAGCATTCCAAACTACAAAAACTTACAAAAAAAAAAAAAAAAAAAAAAATCACCTTTTCGGCTTTAGTCTCCAATTGTGACAGAATGCAAAAATTAAGAGGAAAAAAAGGAAAATAACCACAGGTATTAATTAAACAGTGGCCTGCCCTCTAGAACGTTCACGTGTGATGTGGAAAGGACTCGTAAAAAAACACATAGCAAGAAACACCCACCCTTATTTCTTAACTCAAATGATCCAGAAATAGCCCTCATTAAACAACCTAACTGACCACACTCTTAGCTGGTGAACCTGTCAAGCCAAACAGCAGGTGACTGTGGATGTGGTTCCTTTTCAGCAACTAAAGTAAATCTACAGATAAGACACCAAAAACTGTCAGCCACCTTGACCTCCACACCAACATCAAGGTGTTTCAAGACCAAATTAGGGCTTGATTTTGCTTTTACCTGACCTGCATTCAGTATGGAGTTTGTTAAATTTATTTAACTGTCAGACTTCCAAAAAACTCCAATGAGACAGTGCTGAAAAAGATGTGCAGCCTCTGCTGAACCCAAAGAGAAAAACATCTTCAAGTCTGCATTTGTACGAAAGTACACGTAAAAAACTGAACAAGACAAACAGTGAAGATCCCTCACACGCAGAGGAAAAAGCCCGAAAGTTGCTGCAGCACACACTTCCTGAACACACACAGATAAGGGCTTACAGGACAGCAAAAAATCCAGTTCAAAGCTCAAAGCAGTGTTAGGATGATATCAATAAATATTAAACAACAATTGTTGTTACTTTTTTCCCAGCCTCTTTCAGGGGTTCACTTGTGTGCTTCCTTCACACTCCACTAGTGAACAGATATGGAGGAGTGCACCTGTGTGTCATCCTTATTAGGGAAAACTCAAAGGACTCAGTTAGGGACAAGGAAGGGGTAGTAAAGGGTTAAAGGGAAGCAAGATCCCCAACAAGTGGGCCATCCAGACCCCTACTACAGATGCCAAGCCAACATAAACATAACCACAACAGGTGCCACCCGAACACTCAAAACAGGACACCATACACACACACTTTACTCACCCGCCGGACGATCTTATCACCCTGAAAAACCACAATAATGTGACACTGTTTTCTTCACTGTGGTTGACAATTTAGAATTCAGTCTTGTCCACTTAAAAAAAAAACATCTGTTGTTACACCTAAACCTATACTACCCAGCATGTCCACAGTTGTTGTCCTACCTGGGACAGGATGTTGGTGCACTGTTGCAGCAGGGAGACAGGGGGCTTGCCTAGGCTTGTGGCAAGCTGAACCCTCAGCAGCTGTTCCTTCTGGGTGAGGTTGTCCTGCAGGGCGTGCGCCAATGCCACAGCAGCACACCAATTGGAGAGAGAGTCTGCTGAGAACAGGCCTCCGCAAAGCAGCTGGCCTGCTGAGATGGAATTGGCTGAGGAAGAAAGAACAAAGTATTAAAAAGACACTTAAAACACAGATGAGGTGCAATTTGTCTCTTTGATCTGAACCATTCAAAATATTGGTTGTAACAAACCATCAATGGTGGAGGGCAGCAGTGTAGCCACAATCTCCCCCTGGCCTTTCTGGTTTTTGTAGAGGAAACACTGGAAGCAGTACAGGACCGCACAGCGAAGCACAAATGGTTGTCTCTCATTCACCATGGACATGAGCAGCACCACGATGGCTGGTCTGTGGGTAAACAAACGACACCCAAAAAGATCAAATTTGTTAGATTTTTTTTATCTTTTGGATAAATATGGCAGATATGGCGCTTTGATCGACCAGAGGTGTCTTACCTTGGTGGGTTTGAAGGTGCGTTGACTGAAGCAAAGTAGTCCTGATTGATCTGTGAACCTCTGATAACCTCTGAAACAGTGTTGATGGTCTGAAAAACAGCAGATATGAGTCAAAGACAGCTACTTTGACTATGGAACACTAACGCCAATGCCTGATCATTGACCTGCCTACTTCTCTTGCAGTTACCTCAGTGAGAATGTCAGCAGGAACACCAGTGGCCATGAGGATGGTACAGAGCTGCTGCAGCAGGCCACACTGGTACATGGACTTCTGACAGCTGGCTGTGGCTCCAGGTGAGTTCACTGGAGACACCATCACACGCACCAGCTGTGATTGAAACAGTGTTTCAAATGAAAGATCTTTCAAAAGGGGGTGAATCATTTACATTTAACAATCAGACAGGGCTGCTGTGTGTTACCTGCAGCATGAGGTGGAGATTGGTGACTTTCTGTGCAGACCAGCCAGAATTATCATCCCCAACTTCAAACCAGGGCTTCATTCGCTGAATGTAGGAGCCCTCCTTGAAGAAGTTCTGGTTAGAGCTGTTATTCTTTAAGAGGTTGAGCAACAGCAGCAAACAGTCCTCCACCACAATACCTGTACACAGGAATGGGGATGGATGTCAGGATATACTGCAAGATGAAACAAATATTCTTATTCATCAGAATAATATTCTAAACTATTTTACCTCCGTCACTGCTGCCCTCTTCTGTGATAATGTCTAAGAGACGCTCAAAAGCGTTTTCAAATGCCACAATTTTCTGAATAGCTGCATTGCCTTTAGTTAGTTGCTGAAGCAACAGCAGTCCCTGTTGGCAGATAAAGATGTAAATACAACACCAATTCAGAGGATTTTAAATGTTGTTTAATCCTTATGAAAAGAGAAATAAACTCACATCATTGCGAATCACTTCTCTTGAGTCTGCTAATAGATCCATCAATCTGGATACACCTGTATGAAGAAAAAAGAAAAGAGTAAACATGCTGACATGACAATACATGTTTGATTTAATGTAAAGAAGAATCTCACCCATGGGGCTGACCAGAATGATACCCTGGACCTGGACTCCTTGGTTCTTGAGGAGGGCTGTCAGCAGCTTCACCGCAGGCCAGCGAACATGGAAATCAAACTCCTGCAATCGCATCAATGAATTCATAATTCAAGCAAAAATTGACACAAACATTTTAACACAGACTAACCGTTCCCAGAAACAGTTCAGTACCTCCAACAGAGTGAGAAGCAGCATTATATGCTCAGGGTCCTGGATGAACTTGTCTGTAAACTGGGCCCCCAGGTCATCTGGCTGCTTCTGAGCACTTTCATCTGTGAAAGGAGGTCAAAAGCTGAAATTAGTTTCTTATTCAATAAACACTAAATCAGGACTAAAGCTCACTTTAGTTGGGGAACAAAACTTTGTTCATAGCACCAGCCTGAGTTACACAGCAATGACAATCAGAACTGAACTTAAAAATCAGGTGACATTACAAGTAATATCCCAAAGTGTTCAAAGATGTGCATGTGCTCAGGGTGATGCTTGTGAACTGTTTCTGGGGGAAAATATAGAGGATACACACAGATTGTTGAACACTGAATTAGAGGGGTAAGGTCACACTACTACTTCTACTCCATACATAGTACATAGTGGCAATTACTGAATTTGGGATGAGCTGGGAGTTCCAATGTATTGTGAAAGAATTGAAATAGAAATAACTGCTTTTGGACCAAATGGCTTTGGAAAACATTCATTTTGCTTTTCTGCCCCTAAGAAGGATGCTTAAATGGTGATAATGGTATATGCCAGTTTTTTGTTACAACATGGGTGAACTGATATGGAAATAATTCACTACAACAACCATAATCCCACATCAATATGTCAGTGATATTAGTGAAGCATGTGTTACCACCCAAACACTTTCCCTTTGCTTTTCCGGTGCCACCTGACTTTAGTGAAGTTAGTCATCTAGTTATTCTGTAGAATCAATAGATCTTGGTTTCAGTACTGACCAGGCATAGACACATTCTTATGCTTCCCTGAGACAGGGAGAGGTGTTACTGCATCTGGGAGGGCAGGGGGAAGAGGAAGTTTAAAGCCTCACGCAAAAGCTATCATTCACTCAACACTCTTAAGAAGTCCTGCTTCAGCTGACTAGCTCTGATAAAAAAGAAATAAATAAATAAAAAACATGCCATGACAACAAGCACAATAAAGCCTCATAGTTTGTCAAATTTTCACAATCTGGAAGTGTGTGAAATGTGAATAGAAATATATATATATATAGACTTGTAAGTGTTGCTGGTGGTTAGAGGGGCTGGAATCATGCACAAAGAGTTTTACCTTCTGATTCATCTGTAGGGTTAAAACATGGAAGAGAAGAGAGAGGACAGTCTTTATATGAAGTAGTCATAATCGAATTTATAGATGAAGGGAATGCAAACTGACTGCTGTCCAATTGATTACAGTAGCAACACAATTAAAATAGTAATGTTTCTTTTAGAGGTTTGTTTTGGTTTCCTTCGTATCAATGAAAAATGTTAAGATAAAGTAATAATTGAAAGAGGCCGTTATACCTTGTTCTTCCTCTTCATCATTGCAGATGATGTTGTAGAGGGTGTCCAAAGCATAGCCAAGGATTTCAGAGTCGGATCTGTTGCATTTAAAGGAAAAATGGGAAGTTAAGCAAAACATATAGTGTTTAAAGAACTCAAATTAAAATTAAACCCATGGCCAATAACCCATACAGCTGAAATTTCATTTACTTTATCAACATACTGTACCTGTCTGTCAGCAGTATATTAATCAAGTGATCAGTTGCCTGTGTGCCAACTTCAAAACGATATTTCTACAAAATGAAACAAAACACATCAGACTGCAAATTCAGTACAAAAAAAATACAAATTAGATTATAATCTTTGAAAATGATCTTTTTATACAGTACATCCAGAAAGTCTACACATCGGTTTGTGTGTGCCAGACAAGCCATGGCCCTGCTATGTAATAATGTGCAACCCTGTGCCTCCTAAGCCCCTCATTCAAGCCTAATAAAACTCATTACTCATGGATGACAGGTTAGCTGGTAACAAAACTGTCCATGAATGGACCTAAGAGTTGACATAGCTGAGGTCTAAGTCAGTGATTCGTCTGCAGAATTAGACAACAAGACTTTGTGACAATCTGTGCTGATAGCATTTATATTAGAGAGACGTGAATAACATCACAAACTTCCACATTTGTTGGCATAGAAAGGATTAAATCCTCATCGTTTTCTCCTCTGCTAAAAGCTGTCATTAATTTATAACAAGGGTCAATGCACTTAATATTTGAAAGCACTGATGGGGCACAATGTCTACAGGCAAAAAAAAAAAACGCCAGTGCAAAATCCTCAGGTTGTGAAGCAAATGTAGACAGTCCTTGTATGAACACTAGCTTTAAGAATATTATAGTAGCCAACATATTAACATTGTATACCCCTTAAATCAGAAACTGTGTTCATGTTGGGCTCAAATGTTTTTCATCGGTTTGTCATCATACTTTACCTTAGACAAGGATTTAAGAGCACGGACAGCATCTCTGCGATCTTCAAGGAGAGTTGAAGAGGCGACACGGTCACATAACTTCTGGATCTGTTGATAAGCAAATTATTATTTCTCATTAAATCCACATATAGGCCAGCGTTTGTAGGCTGAGATATCTGTGTACATTCTTAGTAGTAAGCTGCAAATTTTAGAAAGGGATATGCATAAATGCAAGGTATATTCACAGAGCAATGTGAATGATATTAACTGATATATGTAACGAATTGATAATTGTATTAGAAAAAAAGATCTCCTTATCATGGTGCCAACAGGCATGCATATGTATGCGACATGGACCTATCAAGAGAAAAACAGATTCTGAACAAATGATTTTTTTTTCTCATCACATTATTTAATATGCTACGGTAAAATCTGTAAATGCCAACTGAACCTTTAATTTGTCCCCAGACTTAAGTGAGTCAAAATTGTGTTACTGGGGTTAAGCCCAAACAGTATGGAAGTAAAAGGAGCAACAATCTGTCTCCGTAAACAACCAAAACAGACATTCTTCAGACAAAGACAACGTTTCTGTCGTTTCGAGTAATTCGATGTGGCAGCAAAGCAGTCTGTACACCATAATTGTACGCATGTGGTACATTTAAATGTTCCGTATCTTACACTAGGTTAATACTCGTTACGTTTTTGAGACTAAAACGTTAGGAGAAGCAATGTGTGAGTATAATGTGCAGAATTATTCCACTAAAATTATAACTGCACGGATGACAGCTGCGTCCTCAGCGTCCTTCTCGTTAAATGTCCCATTCATTGTGGCAGCAGGTAACTGACAGTTTTGCTACGTTAGCTAATTAGCCTTCCAGCTAGCTCGTTGTCACTTATTTAGGCGTTTCAAGTGACTTAATATGTTATTGTGATTATTTTTCAGGGAAAATTGATAACTTGAGAATCAAATGCACACGTGTTTTCTGTTAGGAGTGTGTGTTTTCAGTTTGTGCCGTGGAGGGTTAGCTAGCTGCAGCTAGCTGCTGCTAGCCGTGCTGGTTACCGTCTCTGCTCCGGACGGCTGCGCCCCGGCAGCCTGCCCCATCATTCCTCTGAAGATATTCATCTTTACAGACGTCTTCTCGGTGCCGTATTCCAAACGTCTTCCCCCCTTTAGAAAAACAATCGGTGCTCCGTGATGTAAGTAATTACAAGCAGAAGAAAACGGTGCACAATGATTTTTTCACTGTGTACACTGACCAACCCCGGAACAGAAATGCGAGTAGTGCGCATGCGCGCAAACGTGGCGATACGTGGCCGATCAGCAGACAGGTGAGGTGGTTATTTAAAGGGCAAGAAAACATATTGATTGTACAGCAAATGTGTAAACATGTCACAAACAACACTCTGAATATGAACACCAGTGTGTCACCAGCACATTTAAGTTTAATCGTGCTCTTCTAGCTACACTTTATTAGCATATAATATTATTACTATATATCCAAATTCAACGTTTATCAGTTGGTGTGTAACTATTTTGTGGGCTGGTGAAACTCAGTAGTACCTAAATGATTCACATTTTAGTTTCTTGGAGGGAGCTGTGCTTGTCCCTTTGTCAGTTTGTGTTGTTTACATGACATGACATATACCTAATTGGTATTAAATTAAATTACTTTACCTTTTCCATGTGTAAATATCAAAAGCACTGAAATGGTTAAAAATGGGCTGTTGGGCACTTCTGTTCCAATGTAATATTATGTTATAAGATAAGGTAGACAATATCCT
>JAVQJX010187021.1:0-10936 GCA_036025115.1 Ambassis agassizii
TTTTCAGTTTCAATATAGTTTTTTTTTATCACAAAACAATTACTTTCATTGTCATAAAGCATGGTTTACATAACAACTTTAGCTGGGACAATATTGTCAATGTGCGGTTTGTTCGGAAAGGGGGACATTGGACAACTGGACAGAGCGCGGTTTAGTCCGCAAAGCTAAACATAACATGGGCAGCTAGCCATAGCCGTTAGCTTCTGTAAAGTTGTTTTCGTTCCATTCGTGGACGTTTAGCGGGTTAGCTAACGGCAAACTTGGTTATTAACAACAGTCCGAGTACTTTTCGAGAACTCGTTGAACGTTGAATTTCACTTAAAGGTAAGGAGTGATTAAAACAAGCCTAAGCCTGTTGATATTATTCATGTCTTTCACCACTGTTAAACAAACAAACATTTTTCTCCCAGTGTCTGTTTGAATTCGTTTTAAATCGCTAAACAAGTTAGCTAATGTATCCGCAGTTAGCTTGCAGTTGGCATGGTAAGAAACACCGCAGCCGTTAACGCCAGTTAAACATGATATCCGATTAAATATAATAAATGATAAATGAATTGTATTTCCCTCGCGTACCGAGGCCAAAAGATTAGTTATGAGCTTTTCAAAGTGTTTTTATTTAACAGTAACACAGCATGGTGTCATTAATGTGAATATTAATACACAACACCACAGGCTAATGATTACTGTAGCTCGCACCAGTGGTTTACATGTGATGTTGAGCTCAGCTTGTCATTGCTTGTCAATTCCATTCCTGACTTAATTGGGGATCAGGTCATAAACATTAAGCATCAGTTTGAGACCTACTAATGCAACAAAATTTGTATGGATATTGGCTCCATTTGTTGTGATCTATAAATGCAAGTAATGTAAAACCATCTTATTTAGTACATATTAATGAATCTGGTATGTATTTCTCATTCAAAAAACGGACCCTCCCCAAGCCAAAGAAATAACTTTTGTACATGTGTTCAATTAGAAATGATAAAAAAGAAAACAAAGCTAAAGTAATAATTATTGACAGACTTTGATCTTTTGGGTTCACATGACCTTGTACTTTTAGTGTTTCCATTGTGCCAGCTGGTGTTGTGACTCATTTCCCTCTCTTTGCTGCTCTCCTTGCCAGTCTCCGTGGTGACCATCAACAGCAGCACCACTTGTCCTGCACTCTTACCCACCAGCCTCTGTCACATGACGTCGTACCAGAATCCAGTGTATCCAGCAGATCTACAGATGCAGTTAACGCCTGAATGTCCTGGATACTGCTTCTTTTACCAGGTACTGTGTATTTTTATATCTACTGTAAAGTTTTATAGCTGGTCTGGACATCTATATACAGTAAGTTGATATATTGTCTGATCTTAGAAGTGAAAGAAGTAATTTTCTCAAATTTGCCACAACTTGTACTGCATGCAGCATTATCTGTGCACAGAGTAGACAGTAACAGCAATGGGGGAAAAAATTACACTTAAATGTCTTGTGTATGGATTGCATATAAATTAAGTGTTTGATTTCAAATCAGTGTTTTCAACAACAGAGTAATTTAACTGATTGTTGGTTGGCTGCTGGTGTATGTCTAAGGATCAGGAGGGGTTAGCGGCCTTGTAAGGAGAGGGGTTGGGAGGGGCAAACTAAAGCAGCAAAGGCAGAACTGATGTAAGTGAAAGAGAAAGGTAAAGAGAATGGTTGGGGGAGTTAGAAGGAGGAGTCAACACTATTGCAACTCTGCCTTATGATTGGTAGCCACTGGGCCATGTGCTGACCCCTCTCAAACTCTAGCCTAACTAGGGCTCCCACATACATACTTACACACACACACACGCACACACACACACACACACTCTTAAGTGGTATGCAGCCCACTGTTGAGTGGCAGGGACATGTGAGCTCCTTCACATTTGCTATTCTAGGCAGGGGAGGAGAAAAAAGTGAGGGGGGCGGAAAGGGAGGGGGGTGAAGCCAGGGGGAACAGAGGGTCGATCCCCTTTCTGCATGTGGTTGAGCCATCGTGAGGAGCTGCTCATGACTTTGTCTCATGTTGTCTAGGCTCTTGGTGTGCAGCCATAGCAGTCTTTTGTTTTATTCCCACTCTAGGCTGAGAAGATGGGGTGCTGCTTTAGTAAAGAGCTCAACCCCGGCCAGCAGAACGAAAGGAGCAGCCTATTACAGCCAGCGATACACGATGGGCTGAATGAGGTGACAGAACAGGTCAGGCAGCATGCCGTGGATATAGCTCAACATGTGTGCCTAGAGGAAGAGGAGAAATGTGTGCCAGACACAGTGGTCCAGAGGAAGTCTCCTGAGGATGAGGAAGGACCCCCAGAACGGGACGGCAAAGTTTTGACAGAGGTGGTCAAAGGAGACAGCACCACGCAGATTCAGGGGGATCTCAAACCAGCATGCTCTCACGAGGAGAAGGAGGCTATTATTATCACAACCAGCACAAACACGCATACAAACACGGACACAGCAGCAGCCGTGACATGCACCACCAGCCCCAGCTGTGAGCCGGCTCCCTATATGGTGATGACCACACAGAATCCAGTCAAACAGAAGATTTTGGACAATGCCACACGCAGGGCGTTATGGTTCAGTCAGCCCCTAGGGGGGCAGAAGCGGGACAATACACCCAGCACTTGGTCAGCTCCTGCCGGGTTACCCTCCTCTCCCCACCAGGACGTTATCACCGTGAGTGGAACACCACATGATCAGCCCCTGCTGGGCAGTCAGTGCCAGAAGACACAGCAGGATTTCCCCAAAGTAGAGCAAAAAGAAGAGGCTGACGAGGAATCGTGTGTTGTTGTGACAACCCTGTGTCAAGTTTTGGAAACGAGGACCCGGAGCTTCTACAGCATATGCTCCATTGACGCAGATGACCTTGAACATGACCATGAACGCAGCCAAACAGCTGGAGCAATGCTGTCACTGCACAGTGAAACAGCTGCTCTGCCTTGCATTGTGGACCCTCTGGTCTCCAGCCAATCACATGCAGAGCCATCTACAGCCTGTGACCACACATGTGTCACAGAATCTAAAATGACTAGCCAGTTACATGATGAGGAAGTAGCTTCTCAGCAGTTATATTCTACTGAACAAGATTCCAACCTTTTATTCACAGGCCACGCTGAAAAATCAGTCTCTCAAGCTGGACCTTTTCAGCTAGTGGACTCTGTGTGTGGCATGATGAATCTGGCCAAGGTGGACTCTCAGACATTTACTGCAGACTGCCCTCCGTTTAATGATTTGACCTTAGTGATGTCACATACAGTTGAAGGTGCACATGTGGAGGAGCAGAGTGAATATGAAGGTGAGAGAGGGAAGAGGTCAGGGGAGATAATTACAGAGCAATGTGAGTGTGTAGATAAAGTACATGTAAGTGTGTGTTCAGGAGAGGAGGTTGTGTACTTAGAGGACCACAAGACAATGGAGCAAGTGTTTAATACCAAGGATGTAGATCAGAGTGTGGACAGACACTCAGACATAGACAGCCACTTGCCTCCATCTAACTTTAGCGCTGAGCAGAGTTTACAGTCAGTCACCGAAAAACCTGATCTGAATGCTTCCTGTGAGAGCCACAGATCATCAAAGCTTGATGGTGATGAGGAGGAAGAAGAGGAGGATGTACTCCCTCTGCCTGCAGGACACATTGATCCGGTTAAATCCCCCCTACAGATTGAGGCCATCCCTGTTAGACCCTGCGGAAGCCACAAAGTAGAGGTTTGTCACAGCGGCACAGCAGATACAACTCTGACAGAGGTGTCGTCAGTTGTGTCATCACTGACCGCAAATCTGACGCCACTCGCGGATTTACTTAAAGCGACGATTCGCCAGAGTGAATACACTAAGTTAGATGTGAATTCAAATGATCCAACATATGAGCTGAGCAGCAGTAATCCTCATGGTATAGATGTAGAACTCACTGGCTCCCAGAATAGTGAAATCAAACCTGTTGATGTGACATCACAGGATGTCCTTATCAGTGAAGACAGATCAGTAGTCAAAACCTCACAGCCTGGAATTCATGTGCAAAGCAAAGACGTTGAGGGAAGTGTTTCATCTGAAACAGGCCCAAACACTGCTCACATAGAGACGACAGATGAAAGCTACAGTGTGTCGTCTGAGCGCTGCGATGACTGCGTGGTTGTAAACGAGAGCATCCCCCCTAAGGGCCCTGAGATATCTGAGAGTAGCATTCAGGATTCATATCACAGCCCTCAGCCTGAGCTTTCTGTCACTGCTTCCTCCACTCCGCCCCCCTCTTCCTCATCTCATTCTGAGCGCACATCGGAAACTGAAGCTGCTCAGAGTGGGTGCTGCCAAACACAGCCGAAGATAAATCCACCAGAGAACGCATTCATTGATGAGCCTGAGGAAATGAAAGAGTCAACAGTTGCAGAGCCGGCTCGCATTGATGAGCTTGTTTCATTGCCAGTCAGCCATGAATCTGAACATAAGGAAGATCCACCACCAGCCTCTGAACTATTTATCTCCAGTGTTTCCTCTGACTGTGCTGGCCTGCAGCACGAAACTGAGAGGTCTGAAGTCCATGCTGTCACCTGTGAGCCATACCGTATTCCTAATGACTTTAGTTTTCAGGATGACACAGTCTCAGTCGTGGACTGTCACACAGTAAGGGCAGTGGACCCCACTCAGATTGACATTAATGCCTCCACTCCATCATATGAGATTCACTTTTTGGGTCATGTGCCATCAGCTGCCGCTGAGGAGGGAGAGGCAGAGGGAGGGATGAGGGACATGGTGTCTGAGCTGCTAGGAGAGGATGCAGACTCAACCGTCTGCCGCCTCTACCCTCACCCGTGGATCAAGCTGGGCCTGGAAGAGAGTTGCGAGGGCTGGGCCCAGGGGGCAACTGAAGCTGAGCATGGACAGGGCCAGAGTGATAAGGACAGTGGCACAGAGCAGATCCCAGCCTCAGTCTCAGAGCTCCAACCCTCCATGGCTCTGCTGGGAGCTTACCCCTACAGCACCGTGATGCCCCAGGGATCCTGTGTGTGGGACTGGCACACTGATTGCACTCAGCCTGTAAGTGATCGCTCAACATATGGGTGACTGGGTTTAGTGAAAGTGTTCAGCATAGATTCCCTAAATGATTGTGATTCTGTCTTTAACGCAGGACTGCAGGTAAGTATCTCCTATATGACTTGAAGGGAATCAAAGAGTGGTGACCCCCCTCTACATATATACAAATGATAAAGTAATTCAGTGAATCAGCAGTGAATCTAATCAATTAATATAAATAATAGGCACACTTATGTGTTTATTTTAGGAATCTGTTGCTGCCCCAAGCCTTAACCCTAATGCTGAGGTGTGGACCAATCACAGCCTAAATGTGAACATCTCTGACACGACCTACCTGCACCTTCAGGAGCCATGGCTACAGGTCACAGACAATCTCACCAATCTGGAGGGTAAGCCATGGGTGTACCTTTGCCTGGACTTCAATCTGGTTGTTATGTAATAGAGTTAACTTTATGTCAGCTTGTTTTATTTATTTATTTATTTTTTACAGGGTATGTGCCAGAGTTTCAGCTCAAGAACATGGGCCTGACTGATGCAGATCCCAGCACATTGGAGACGCTGACTGCTGACAGTCCATTACAGAATGGAGAGCACGGTGACCTTCCTGTGACAGGTATGGATTTATTTTCGGTTGTATCAACTGTATTCATGGTGCTTCACAGTAAAATTAGCTCCAGTGAATTTCTTTGATTACAGATGAGACCAGGCAAGAACTGAGAGCGGTTCTGGACTCTTACCTGACCAGGTAATAATTCACACATTGTCTCTGATAGAATTAATAGATTTATTCTCTTTCATCTAGTGTGAAATAGAGCGCCAACAATTGTCATTATTAATTCCTTTTCCTGGCTCCTCTGTGCCTGTTCAGGGAACACCTTGGCAGTGATCTCTACCTCAAATCTCAGATGGACAGTGATCAGTACATCTCCATTGCAACTCTTGCCAGCCTCGACAAGATCAAGAACCTCACCACAGACTTGGAACTCATCTCTGATATTTTGAAATGTCAGTGTTTCTGCTGAGTAATTATTGTTAAATGCTCGAAATGTTACCTCATGCTATTATGCTACCACCCTATGCACAAGGACGCTTGGGAGTGATTTTGTTTTATTGTGGCCCTGAAACAATCTCCTCTGATTGGCTGTCAGCCATGCCACAGGTCCAGGTGGCTTCATGTGGACAGAAAGTCCGGCCCAGACAGAGTCGCTGTATTGTAATCCTCCGGGAAGTCCCCAGCACCACACCACGTGAGGCAAGAGTCCGCCAGCTGCACCAACACAACCCCTCTCCCCCAATCTGTTTCTATTCTTTCCGGGGCTGACAAGCACTGATGAAATGCAGGCTGCTTTAAAATAAGTTCTGTCTCTGTTGTCATGCAGGAAGTGGAAGCTCTGTTTGAAGGCGACAACCTGCCCAAGTTACTGAGCTGTGAGTTTGTAAACAATGATAACTGGTTCATCACCTTCAAGTGTGAAGCCGATGCACAGCAGGTGAAATACATTCCACCATTTTTAATGGATGTTAGATATTGTCCCACTGTATAGTCAGCATGCTATAAAAACAAACATTGTCTCTTTAGGCCTACAAGTACCTCAGAGAAGAGGTGCGGGTGTTTCAGGGGAAGCCCATCATGGTGAGGATAAAGGCAAAAACAATGGCAGTCACTTCCTACACTCCGAAAAATGGCTTCCGACCCGTCCAGCTGGAGCAGTGCAGCAATCATTACCCCTCCTACTTCCCCCCGACCACCTACCAGCAGCCCTGCCTTGGCCATGTGCAAACACATCCGCTCTACAGTTTCAGTGATGACACATGGACATCAGCTGTAACAGAATACCAGAAATGTGCTGAGGTGAGTTGTATTTCCTTGATTATCCTCTTTGTTTGATGTCTTGTTGTAATTGGCTGGCCGACTGTGCCGCACCAGCTCCTCCACATCTTGTTTTCAGTTCATCAGCAGTGAAAATAAGCTTGTGTGCGTTTTGTCAGCAGTCTGCCCTTTTGATGGATGACTTCACAAATGGGTTTGCCACAACTTCCAACTTCAGACTACACAACACCCATCGGCAGAGGTAGCTGCTTGTCTTTCTGTCTACTTTTGATGCTGTTACACAGATTAATGTAGCCAGCTTGATGTGCAATCATTTTTGCAGGAGAGGTTCGAGGTGGTCAAACTCTGACCGCTGGCAGTCCCAGCAAAATAATTCGTCAGAGCAGCCACTAGTGGATCCCTCTTCGCAGACAAAGCCTGGTCGTGGGCGACCCAGGGGAAACATCCGTCGTCATAGCAGAGGTGGACGGACAGATCCCAACAAGCAGGCTGGGCCACCCTCTTCCGAGAGGGGAAGGTAAGTAAGCAACAGATGTTTTGGACTTGGACAATAAAACAAGCTGTAGTAACACCTGTGTGCATGTGTGCCCTGAAGGAGTGGAAACCAGAGGAAGAGAGAGAACCAGAGATCCTGCGATGGATCAGCTTCTGTATGTAGTCCCTGAGCGCTGTTAATGTTTAATGTGAGAGACTGTATTGATTGTGACTGTGTGTGCTTACATAGAATGAGACACCTCCTCGTCAGCCGTCTCCTTCTCTTGAGCTCAACATGACGAGCTTCCCTCCTCTTTCTCTGGCAAACACCGCCATGGAAACAGCACCTGCAGCTAATGGCAACATTAAGGTAATCAAATCTTTCTCTCGCACACACATAAGTCTTATGCTCAACAATGAGTCTCTTTAAGTGTATATAAACATGCACTGATTTTTGGGACTGTCCTGTGATTTTAGGGTCCAGTAAAAAGCAGCACATCACAGCCAGCATCATCGCCAGAGCCTCAGTGAGTATCTCTGAGCCAACAGCTGGTGACTTTTCTGTTTACATGGTCCACAGGCTGTGTCTTGAGTTGTTCTGCTATATAGACTTCATAAGTGTGCAGGAGTTTTCCAGCTGCCATGGTGTCTGCCGTGTGTTGACATTGTTCTGTTTGTGTCTGTAGGAATTTGGAGAGACCTGAGACAACCCGTGAGGCCAAACAGGTTGAGGCCACACAGGAAGCAGTCCAAGTAAGATCTACAATGTGCTATTTGAATTGCCATTATTAGTTTAATACATAAAAAAAATATCTAGAAATGAATCTCCTGGAAATAGCAAAATGTCCTGGATCATTGAAAATAAAGTTGACAAATGTTAAGATAATAAACCTGAAACATCCTGGGTAATCCTCACCCCACCTTGTGCTTTGATCGGTCAGGAGGCGAAGAAGCCAAGTTACGCCGAGATCTGTCAGAAAGCCTCATCCAATGAAGTGGTGGCATCCGTTGAACATCCCTGCACAGAGGAAACGCATGTCACACCAGCGTATCCAGGGCAATCAGCTGAAGCAGCTTCATTGCCACGGTAATCAGATAAAGATGCATAAAAAGACACTTTGTCTGAGAAGCTGAAATACTGCATGTTTACTACAAAGAATTACTTTTGTATTATAAAAGTGCAGACTGTGAGCATTATTACATGAAGTACCAAACTGCCTTTGAATCACCTGCTAGCACTGATTTGAGTGTGTGTGGGCGTGTGGAGGAGTCTGGATGGACACCTCAGAATGTCAAAACTAACTTTCATATTTTAGACAGATGTATTCTGTAAATGTTGATCTAGTTTTATTTCTTTCTTGTAGTTTCATTTATTGAGGTTCCATTTTCATTTAGTCTTGTTTTTCTTTCATTCTCAGTCTTTAGAATGTTCTGCTATAACTCTGAGCTTATTTTGGTGTTTTGTTTATTCTTTTCTATACATTAATTCTCTACCCACAAGCTGTGTGGGTGAAGCCTGGAATGAGCCGAGGTACAGTGTGTTAGCGAAGACTGGGAGGATCAGACATTAAGTGATTTTGATCTTTCTCATTTTGGGATCAAATTGAACTCAGACGTTTCCGTTTTGAAAAGGCACTGAATTATAAATTCTTTATCTCTGCATGACTTTTTAATTTCATTTTAGAGTTTAATTTGTTTCTTCATGTTTAAAGCCTTAAGTCTAGTCGGTGTATGTCAGCGTCACAATTTGGCTCATTTTAGGTCATTCGAGCAAACCATTTTGCAAACCTTTTGTCTGGGTGGGACAGTCACTGCTTGAACTGACTGACTGAATTTGATTGTACTGAGGTCAATGGTGTTTTGTTTGAAATCTAAAGTTTTAAATGTAAAGCTGTTGTCACAGAGAAGAAGCAGCCATGTTGGTGGTGCATGTTACTTTGTACAGATGTACATAAATAATATTGAGCAAATATTAAAAAAAAGTGAATTTCAAGCCAAATGTGTCACTTTGTTTTGTGTTTATGTGTCTGATGATATAATCTGTTTGATTCTTCCAATTATTTATTTTAACTATGTTCTCAATATCTTCACTCAAAAACAGATAACTCCTTTCACTGCAGTTCCTTCTTGTAACCAACAGATGGCAGACAAGTCACATGATAACACCCATTACCTCATTATGCGGCTTCTTCACTTGTTTACAATGAAGATGATTTGATTCTTGGGCGACTACTGGCCTAATGAATGGGATGAAGAGTAGTAATGAAATGTACTGTGTTAGATTGATGCTTAGTTATGGGTCACAGCCACGTTAGCTTCATTCAGTCATACTGTATTTAATTAAAGACTGATTGACCTTTAATATTAATCATGTTATTCTGTTGAGAGACTTTCCACCTGCAGACACGGAATAAAGAATGACTGCATTAAAAAGCAAGTGCTCAGTGGTTAAATGTGGTTTTAAAAAGTCAAACGAGGAAAGATATTCTCAACTTTTTGGAGTACCTAACAAGATGAAAAATAATGAAATAAATATATGTGTGATTAATCAAACGTTAATGTAAAATGAGTTATGGAATGGACTAAATTAGATTAAAGTTGTCCCTGAATGTATTTTTGTTTTATAAATTTTATTTTTATTTTTTACATGGTGAGTAAGAGGAATTCTTGTAGGCTTGCTGTAACTTACAATAGCCCATCAGCTGTATTTTATTGAATCATCCTGTCAGTTAAAACAGTTAAAATGTGATTCATCCTGAGAAACAAATTCCATAAATCAACGATTAAAAAAACAGGAAAATTAAAAAGATTAAACAAAAAAATTAAACAAGTAATTCGTTTATTTGTGATTAATCTGTTAATTCTTCTGTTACTTTTGGGCCTTCATGCAGGCTTCCATCAGGTGTAATTAAAGCAGTGAGACTGTAGGTGTGGTTGTTCGCTGCGCCCCCTGTCGGTGATGACCGGCCACTCCCTCCCTCCTTCCTCCGTACGATCACGTGACACCAGAGGCAAGGAGCTGCAAACGGCGCTGAGTCTGGGGCTGCGCGAGCCTCATCATCATCATCATCATCATCAGCACTACCGCCACCACAACCACCGCAACGGCAACGTAGAGAGCCGAACGAGCAACTAGGGTCTTTACCGATTCGAGGAGCCGGGCGCCATGGAGGGCCCGCGTTAAGACGAGACCCAGATTTATCCTCTTTGTTCTCCCTCGACGCCTCACAGTCTTTCCGCGCCTCCGCCGAGGAGGGGCCGCCGAGGAGAAGCTTTCCCTTTCCGAGCGGAGGAGGAGGAGGCAGGAGACGCTACAGCAGCAGCAGCGGCGGCGGCAGTCGAACCGGGGATCTACGGCACGAGCCGAATGGCGGACCGCGAGGCGTCGCCGATCCCGTTGGAGATTCGAGCCCGGCTGGCGGAGCTGGAGCTCGAGCTGTCAGAGGGTAAGGAATTAATTAAAAAAAACAGAGGGGAGGAAAAAAGCGCTAACCTCCCCTCTCCTCCTCCTCCTCCTCCTCGTTCCCCTCGTTATCACGTTCTCTCATCACCATCACCATCCTCACCGGGAGCCTAACGGAATCTAACCGTTCA